>JAKCPI010022671.1:0-64124 GCA_023213315.1 Euborellia annulipes | reverse complement strand
TATGTACCTAATTAACATTATAATTATATAAAATTTTGTAAAATATCCATTTTATGTATCATCAATCAAAAATGTTCTAACGGACAAGGTCAATTTTAAATAAATAAAAAAAAATTATGTATACAATAATTTAGTTGAGTTTGCAAATGCCCAAGATTTCCACTTTTTGACCCCCCTCTCCATTTTGGGCGGCTAGTTTTTGCATTTTTATACTTCTGGTGTTCCACTAATTATGTAGCACAAAATTTGGTTGAGTTTGCAAATGGCCAAGATTTTCATTTTTTGAGGACGAGCTAGCTCAAAAACTAGTGTAAATATCGAAACCAAATTTGACACATAGTTTTGGTCCTATTGAGATAAAGAGCTGATTAGATTTCGATACAGTATCGACCCAAAATTAAGGGAGGTGGAGTGTTAAAAAATAAAAATCTAGGCCGTTTGAGCAAACTCAACCAAATTTTGTATACATAATCGGTAGACCCCAGAAGTCTAAAATGCAAAAACTAACCGCCCAAAATGGGGGGGGGGGTAGGGCCAAAAAATGAAGATCTTGGCCATTTACCAAACTCAACCAAATTTTATCATACATAATTAGTCGGACACCAAAGTATAAAAATGCAAAAACTAACCGCCCAAAATGGAGGGGGATCAAAAATTGAAAATCTTGGCCATTTACAAAACTCAACCAAATTTTGTATACATAATTAATGGGACACCAGAAGTATAAAAATGCAAAAACTAACCGCCCAAAATGGAGGGGGGGGGGGGGGGTCAAAAATTGAAAATCTTGGGCATTTACCAAACTCAACTAAATTATGTATACATAATTTTTTTTTTTTATTTACTTAAAATTGACCTTGTCCGTTAGAACATTTGGTCAGTGATACATAAAATACATATTTTTACAAAATTTTATATAATTATAATGTTAATTAGGTACATAAGATTTACAAGCTAAAAAATAAGATACATACATTATTTTATTTTATGTATACATAATTAGTGAGACACCAGAAGTATAAAAATGCAAAAACTAAGCCCCACCCCCTAAATGATTATAAATAATTTTAGGGCCAGGTTGTATGGTAAAGTCAAGTGGATGGCCACATCAGAACACGTCAGCTTATTTTTAAAACTTATTATTAAAAGGGCTCTAACAAACGAGTGAAACCAGCCTAAAAAAAACATCCTTCTAATAATATGAAAAAAAAAATTGAAAACATTTAAAAAACTTTTTGAGAAAAACAAAAAAAAAAAAAAAAAAAAAAAAAAATAAACAATTTTTTTTTTAATATTTGAGTTTGGCATTGGGAAAAAAACCTTTTTGCCAGCCTCTGCATATACATTACCATATTAAAAAAAAATAAGTTATAAGAAATATTCACAAAATATCGCTAACGGTGTTCAGCAAAACGAGACATAAAAAAGAAAATAAGAAAAAAACATTAAAGACTCTCCACGCACTTCATTTTTTGGAAAATATTTCACCCAGCAATTAATAATTAAACAAATAAACTACTTTATTTTTAAAAAATCATATCACCTCTTTATCTAGTATTTTAGTGGCGAATGGTGATATTTAAACCAAGGGATTCGTCCCATTAACTCTTAAACTAACATATTCAATAAATTTTGTTGATAGTTTTTGAATTTTATAAAAAAAAAAAAAGTAAAATTAAATTAAAAGATACAATTACAAATTATCATACTTTCTCAATATCACTTTACATTTAAATAAAGTTTTAATAAAAGATCAAATTCCATTTATTAAATTATTTTTAAATTCAAATGTTTTTTTTTTCTTCACTCCTTTTTTCCTTTTTTTTTGTTCTCTCTCTTGTTCTCTCTCTTCTTTCCTTCCTCTTTCCTTTTCTGTCTTCTTTCCTCCCTTCCTTCTTTTTTCTCTCTTGTTCTTCCTCCTCTTCTTTCTTCTCTTTTCTCTTTTCCTTTTCATCTTTTTTTTTTTTTTTTTTTTTCTTTTTGTTAATATACTAGAAAAACAAATTTCTTATATTTGTTAAAAATTCCGTTGAGTGATTTGCTCCGCGAATTTACCCTCCGCGATTCTAAATTATTTGGATCAAATTCCATTTGAAATATTAATAAAATTAATAATTTTGAATTAAGTATCATTGATAGAAACATAAAATATACAAAATGGATATTTCTGAAGTTCAAGCAGTTCAAATTGTGTGCCTAATTAATCAAGGGCTAAGTCAATGTATGTCGCAAAGTAAATGCTTTTTACCACTAACAAACGGTAGATGGTAAATGGAGGCTGGGATGGCCAATCAGATGACAGGGACTTTCAGTGCCTGTCATCTGATTGGCCATCCCAGTCCCTCCATTTACCATCTACCTTGGTTAGTGGTAAAAAGCATTTACTTTGCGACATGCAACCGGCCCTAAGTCACGACAAGTGGCAAGTAGAATTTCAGTAAGCAATAATTTCAATAATGTATGGTTACTTGTGAAAAAATTAAAAATTATTTACTATTTAATAAAGTTTTTATTGGTGGCTCGATTTTTTTGCACCGGAGTGTATATTAATTCACTAAATAATATGGATGCGATCAGCGCCGTAACTAGCTTTTTTAGGGCCCTGTGCAAAAAAATTTTTAGGGCCCCTATATTTTTTGGGAAAAAGTAATTATAGTTCAAATAGATATCATATAAAAAATTTATTGTACACAAAAATATATTACATTATTTATATTATAAGAATATTTAATTTTCATTTAATTGTACTCTTCTAGCTTTCATTTGAGCAAAGTCATTAATTATATCGTCATAATTAATATCCTTTGCGATGTTATACTCTATAGATATTATGGCAAGATTGGATAATCTATCTTGTCCAATAGTAGACCTTAAATAGTTTTTAATTAATTTTAACTTGCTAAAACTTCTCTCACACGAAGCAATTGATACTGGGAGTGTGAGGAATAATCGTATAGCAATATTAATGTTTTGATAAGATTCAAGTACCTCGAGCTACCGAGCGATGCACGGTAACCCCTGGCCCCCACCCCTCCTCCCAAAACCACACACCTCGCCCCCCACCAATGCACCCCACCCCCCCCCCCCCCCCCCCCCCCCCCCCCCCCCCCCCCCCCCCCCCCCCCCCCCCCCCCCCTTTTTCTTTCGCTTTTCCCTCCCCCCCCAAAAAAAAAAAAAGGCCACCATTTGTAAACAAACCTGGTTTGTTACGATTTAGACACCTGTTAATTAAAACAAACAAAAAATTCCTAATTTTAATATAATATATTAATATTTGCTATAACCTATTAGTGGGTTTTAAAATTGAAAAACCAATTAAAAATAAAACATAATTGAAAAAAATGTAAACAAACTTTTTTATTCGACATTTTCATCTATCAGTAATTACTTTAATTAATAAAAGATCAATTAAGATTAAATTTGGGGGGGTCGAGGTTCAGACCTAGACAGATCGCTTTCTCATCCTCAAAACTTGTTAATAGAATTTGTTCTATCAAAATCTGTAAGGCCGTTTTCAAAATAGATCAATGATACAACCATATACCCCGCCACTGTTTTAATTCTAGCACGCTATTTTTTTTGTAGAGATGAACCTTGTAGTAACACTGAAATCATTGCATATATTTCGTAGTTGCTCATAACAGCCAGAATTGCATAACAATAGAGCGTCAAAAACATTGTGCATTTACATTTGAAATAATTCTTCGGGCGTTATGCTATTTTTGTAAAACAAATTTGTAAAGAAAATTCAATTAACAATTTCGTTTTAGGGGCCCCTAGATATCTGCGCCCTGTGCGGGTGCGCCTGTTGCACCTGCCTAGTTACGGCGCTGGATGGAGTTTAATCTACTCTTATTAATCTACTCTTATTAAACGAGCAAAAATTGTATATTTATTTATATATATATATTTGTATCTTGGTTCTATTTTGAAAACGACTCTACCGATTTTGATGAAATTCACGGGTTAGGGGGTTTTTGGGTTGACAATTCGATCTGTCACGGTCTCATCTTCGACAAAATTGTTTTTGATGGGTTTTTTTCGTAATCAAATTAATTATTCTCAGGTAGACAAATGCCAATCTTATCTTAGGGATTTAAAAAGGGTTCTTCTTTTACTTTTGTACCCAGGCAGACAATGGGTTGATTTAATTCATTGTTCTCAAAGGCCTTGAAGAACTATTGTGATTGTGGTGTGTTGTTGTCAAGCATTAACTAAACCCGAACAAAGCTCGGTCTTCCAGGTATATATATATATATATAGTATTTGTATTTTTTTTTTTTATTTTAAAAACGGCTCTAACGATTTTGATGAAACAAACTCTATTAACAAGTTTTGAGGATGAGAAAGCGATCTTGATGCGGAGCGGGGGTTGATGTGGTGGATGTGGGGGGTGCAGAAGGTGGGGCAGTGGTGGGGGATCCGGGGGTAGGGCGAGGTTTCGAGGGTGGGGTCGAGCAGGGTGGAGGTGGGGGGTACAGTGGTCGAATACTAGTACAGGGTGCATAGGAAAGTCCCTTTAACCTGAAAATACTTGCGAACGGAGAGTGCTACAGCCACGCAAGTGAGGTAACGGTATAGTAAAGCGACTATGCCCGACCTAATGCAAACGACACCAGCGCCCCTAGTGGCGAAATGTGGAAGTTAACCATTGCAAATCGAAAACGAAAAGAGATAGAGCAAAATTTCCAATTAGAAAGTTTTAGAGCATCAATTAATTAGTACGAAACGATATTTGGTTTACACGGATAAGATAAATTGGCGCCTGTATACCCCAAAAATATCCAAAATCGATGCACTCCATTTTGTGTAAATATTTGAAAGGAATAGCCAGAGGAAAGAAGAAATATGCACAATTTAATGAATAAATACTAGTATGTACTTACATCAATACATTTTGAAACATCTCAAAAATTAGGAATAAAATTATCGTCTGCCATCAATAATTTTATGCTATGAGATTATGTTGTTTGTATCAAGCGAGCGCCAACACCTTTTAAACTAAAATTTTAAATGCATTGGAAATTAAAGTTTTCAGACATTACAGTACAGTACAAAGTCACAAACTGCATTTGCACACTGCTACATTTCCGAAATGTAAATATGTAGAGTAGAACAGTCGCGCATAGATTACGGACATTTTTGGATACAGGCAGTAATTTATCCTTTCCGTGTAAACCAAATATCGTTTCGTACTAATTAATTGATGCTCTAAAACTTTCTAATTGGAAATTTTGCTCTATCTCTTTTCGTTTTCGATTTGCAATGGCTAACTTCCACATTTCGCCACTAGGGGCGCTGGTGTCGTTTGCATTAGGTCGGGCATAGTCGCTTTACTATACCGTTACCTCACTTGCGTGGCTGTAGCACTCTCCGTTCGCAAGTATTTTCAGGTTAAAGGGACTTTCCTATGCACCCTGTATAGATATATTTGTATTTTTTTAATTTGAGAACGGCTCTCAAATAAAAATCGACCTTTTTATCAGAATTTTAAATTAAAAATAATATTAAAATAAAGATTTTAACTGAAGTAAGAAGTTACCGAGCATCGCTCGGTGCCTCCAGGTACTAATATTAATATTATAAATTCATTAAAAATTGAAAATTGAAAATATTATAATACATATAAATTACAGATAGACTAATTTGCTTCTTAGCTTGAATTCAATTATAAAATTGAAATGGTTATTCGAATCTTTCGAAATCGAAATCCACCCCTTTCTCATTCATTCATTGATAGAATTTCGCTTTTAGATTAAAGTCTTCAGCAAGCTGGCTAATTTTCTTCACATTGAAAATATCCCCGACCCGAAGTGTCAGCGAGATGAATGGTCCATTAGAGAAATCCGATTTCGAGAGTTCAATTCGAATAATATGTAGAGAATGGCGCGGCGAGTGTCGCAACGGGTTAACAGACACAGCCTGCCTGGCAACTTAATTGGTCTTTTCATGCCTTTCGAATTCATCAGCGACATTTGCCAGTGCTACAATGCATCAGTCAGGACTAAATCCAAAATCATGACGTCAGGAAATAATCAGTTTAAATCTCAGCGAGTGAGGCAACTGGGGGTGAGGGCAAGTTTGGGTACATTCGATTGACGCCTATACACATTCTTTAAAAGAATGACAAGAAAACAACATGAAATGCTTTTAATGAGAAATTTCTAAAACTGGCGTAATTAGATTTTACTAAAAATTAAATAAATAAATGAATAAATAAATATATATCGTCGGTTCGCAGGTAAAAATCACTAAATAGCAAAATCAAAATTTTACTGTACGAGCAATTTGATGAAATTTTGTTTTTGCCGAGAGTAGCAGAATTTGTATAAATTGAAGAAGACAATAAAAGAGTTTCTTCTGCTAGAATTATAAATTTTTAATTTATTTAAAACGAGATTCACGGGGAGGGATGGGGGGGGGGTGAAAGGTCAAAAAATGAAAATCTTACCCATTTACCAAATTCAACCAAATTTTGTATACATAATCAGTGGGACACCAGAAGTATAAAAATGCAAAAACTAACAGCCCAAATCGGAGAGGAGGGGGGGACGGGGTAGGGTCAAAAAATGAAAATCTTGGCCATTTACCAAATTCAACCAAATTTTGTATACATAATCAGTGGGACCCCATAAGTATAAAAATGCAAAAACCAACAGCCCAAAAGTGGGGGGGAGGGGGGGGTCAAATAAATGAAAATCTTGGCCATTTACCAAACTCAACCAAATTTTGTGTACATAATCAGTGGGACCCCAGAAGTATAAAAATGCAAAAACTAACCCCCCCTACATGATTATAAATAATTTTAGGGGCCAGGTTATATGGTAAAGTCAAGTGGATGGCCACATCAGAACACGTCAGCTTATTTTTATCAAAATAGTTTCATTCGTTTTTGAGATATTTTGAAAAATCGAGGCAAAAAAACAACACTTTTTTCATGCACAATTACAAAACTTGACCATACCCTGTATAGAATGGATTGAATGAGAAAAAATAATATATTTGTTCTGGGGTCTCATATTTAGGATATTTTATTGTAATTGCTTGTATTGACATATCGGAACACCCCTTTCCAGTTAAAGTGGATTCTGAAACCCAACAAAAATAAACTGCAACGGATCGTTGCTAAACTTTATCCAAATTCATTTGAAATATTAATATGTTCTTGAGTAAAGTACTTTAAAATATAATTTTACTAAAAACTTTATTTAACCTTTTTTGTGGTCCCCAAGGTACTTAATTAGGATATTAAATTTCATCAAAATTGGTTAAGTCATTTTCAAGATATTTAGAAAAAACTAAAAAAGTACTGAAATAAAGTACTAATGTTTGTGGACCGATATGTACCAAAAACTAATCAGCGCTTCATTTTGTTAAACTAATGGTAGGTTTTCAATTTCATTTCAATCAGCGCAAAGGTGTGGAAAAAATCGTGGACGAAAAAAACGATAACACACACACATACATACATCCATCCATCCCCACGCACTTCCAAAAAAATGGCACTTTTTGGCCTCTCGACGAGATTCCAGGTAATTTTTGGCAAAACCGTCACGTGCTAAAATTCAATCTCATTGAATACTTCAATTTGTGACCTTAATTGAGTCCATGGGTTCCGTAGTCTTTACCTGAGGACCCTTTGAAGTCGCGCTTGCCGCGAGAGCGATTCCAATACTTTCTCCCATGCTTCGCATTGGATAAAGTAAAAAGTAATGCTTGAAAACTGAGCTTTTGGGTTTACAAAATTCAGAAATTCAGGAAAAGAGAATTAATAATCTGAAGAGCTGTTAAACAGTTGGAAGCAAAATTTGACACACATATTTTTAATTAGAAAAATATGAATCTCTATGCCATGTTAAATTTTTAACCGACTTCAAAAAAGGAGGAGGTTCTCAATTCGACTGAATTTTTTTTTGTGTCTATGTTACCTGATATCTTCGCCAATTGTGAACCGATTTTGATGATTTTTTTGCATTGGGTTCAGTCTAGTTTCCGATTGGTCCCGTTTTTTTTTCATTGGTATTGGACCTTTTTTGCTATGTTTGTTCAGGCATAACTTCTTTGTTTATGAACCGATTTCGATGATTCTTTTTATATTGGAAAGAGGGTACCTTAGGGGTGGTCCCATATTAATTTGGTCAAGTTCTGATGATATGATCAATGACGAATTAACGTAAATTTCCAATTCTTATGAGCAAATAATCGAAATTATAATAAATAAAATCTTTTATAAAAAAATCAATCTTAAAACGTTCATTTAAAACCCGCAAACGTTTCTAGAGAATTTCTATATTTATGAATTTAATTTTATTATCATTTTCTGATTCATTCGCCCGACGCTTTCTCTTACGAGATGCATGCAAGGTATTATATTAAGTCACTATTAATAACATCACTAAAAAGAGAAAAATAAAAATAATTTTTATAAAAAAAATAAAACCGACTTCAAAAAAATTAAATGCAACAAATAAAATAATAAGAACTCAAAAATAAAATAAAATGCACTAAAAGGTATAAAATAATTATCTAATTTAGTTACAACTAAACGATGAAATATTTACATGAAATCACTTTTTGAAGTCGGTGCTAAACAAACTATATAAGCGAGCGTACCCGCCAATCGTACTAAGTAAAATCCGTCGAGTTTGATTCATAAAATGTATATGTTTGGCACCGACTTCAAAAAGTGATTTCATGTAAATATTTCATCGTTTAGTTGTAACTAAATTAGATAATTATTTTATACCTTTTAGTGCATTTTATTTTATTTTTGAGTTCTTATTATTTTATTTGTTGCATTTAATTTTTTTGAAGTCGGTTTTATTTTTTTTTTTTATAAAAATTATTCTAGCTTTAAATCACTGATTAAATATTTTCCAAACCGGTTTAATTTGCAGAAAGTTTTCACATTTTCCATAAATTCATTTATCTTTCTTGTTTATTACGTGAATAAATCCATATGATACACTCCAGAGATAATAAAATTCATATTCATAAAATTTTTATTTCCAATGACAAAGGCAAATTAAGTGAGTACCTACCTGTGTCTTTATTGTTATTAATTTTGTTTTTTCATTATTGTTATGAAAAATCTCCATGATCAAAGAGAGGCTGTGGCTCTGGCTGTTAAAGCCCAAATAAAGGGAAATTAAATTCTATCAGTAATTGAATGTTAATGAGCGGGACTGCTGATGAATGGGCGCTAATTGCCGCATAGTTTTCGTCTGGCATGCCGTTTGAAATTCTCGTTATTAATCATATGATACGGCCACAAATATGAAATATAAAATATTGAAATTACACACACACTACCAGCAATATTGAATATTTCGATTAAAGAGGATGATCAATCTTAAACTCTTTTAATAACTTAAGATTTTTAATTTAACTCGTCCTCCCATCCCTAACCAAGGGCGGATCCAGGATTTTTTATGGGGGGGGGGGGAGAATGTATATACACACACATAGAACTTTATTTTCAATTTTAAAATTTTTTAAAAAAATAAATGTTTTTTTTTTTTTTTTACAAATTTCATATCTCATATTTTAAGTTCATTAAAATAAAAAAATTGTTATAAATTCCCTGTCGATTTGGCCGCCGTTTTTTGGCCTCTGCGTGCGACGCACGTGTTGCACTCCCGCCATGCATGGGCCTGTATGGGGGGGCGATCGCCCCTCCGCCCTCCCCTGGATCCGCCCTTGTCCCTAACCCAAAATATTATGTCTTACAAGATGATTTTTGTCGCAAAATGACTGTAACATTTTTTATTTTCTTCAAAATAAGTGTGCTTATCAAGAAAATTATATTCTTTAATATTTAGAAGAGATAGACTGGTAGAAAGTTTAATTGATAGGTAAGTGATGGAAAGGCAGCTCAAGAATAATGAAAAAATTCTCTCGAATATTGAATTTATTGGACATTCATTTTTTTCTCACTCAAAAACCAACGTTTCTGCGGGGTTTCCCCTCCTTCTTCAGGGTTTAAAAGGGGTCATTGAGGGAAAAATACAAAATATTTCCCCCCCCTTCTCTTCTTCACTAGTGCTCCGAAATTTGTCCTTTCTTAACAGAGTTATCAATAGAATTTTTAAATAATGGATTTTTGACTGTCCATTAAATGTATTTTATTCGAGAGAATTTTACTTTACCATACAGGGTATGGCCAAGTATTGTAATCGTGCATGAAAAAGTGTTTTGCTTCTTTTTTCGAAATATCTCAAAAACGGCTGAAACTATTTTGATTAAAAAAATTGAGCGAAACCATGGCATTTTGGTCTACAAAAAAGCCCTAATAAGTGAACATCGAAAAAATTATATTTTTCGAGATATTAATTGTTTTGTCAAAATGTCTGTTAGTACGTTACCAAATTTTTGTGTACGCTCTAGCTCAAAAACTAGTGTGAATATCAAAACGAAATTTCACATGTAGTTTTGGTGCATTGAGATTAAGAGCTGATTAGATTTTGGTTGAAATCGAAACCAAAATTAAGGGGAGGAGGGGGGTTAAAAATTAAAATTATAAGCATTTTGGCAAACTAAAAAATAAACAAGAAAAATGAAATATACTATACAAGTCAGTGGACATATTTTTTCAAACAGAAGTCATAAACCTGATGCAATAAACCAACCGTCTCAAAATGGGGTGGAGATATATTAATAATTTAATAGAGGGGTCGGTAGCGCAATCGGTTAAATCACCAACTTTTCTAATCCGATTAGGAGAACATCAACCTAGACTTCATCAGTTCGATCCCAGCAAGAAGCAAAGTGAATTTATTTGAAAATAATAAATAACCGGCCCCTCGGCTCCAGAAACTGACAATCTCTGGTTCTACAAAACCTCGCGCATGCGCAGGACAAAATTTCGTAACAAGCAACCATGAATCGTGAGAGGCAAAAACAAGATTACCCCAGGTGGTAACCAATCCACCCACCCTCGAGTGGCAACCGGGCATTCAGATTCTGGGGGATCCGGACCATCACGAAGTCAAGGAAGAAACAATGGAAGAATAACACCAAAAATCCATACATACCTGGGCACCTTTAACATCAACACACTCATCCGGCCAGGAAAAATTACCTGACCATGGAACTCGATAACACGTTCCGGAAAAAGATAGAGGCGTGGAAGGTCCAACCAGAAAGAAACATCAAGCTTTGCGTGATCCCAAGGGTCCAAACGCAACAAATAATAATAATAATTAATTGATAATTGACCCTAAATTAAGATGGGCCGGGGGGTTCTTTCATAAATAATTTATAAGTTATTTTAATGAAATATTAAATATTAAGAGATGGCCTAGGTGTATGGTAAAGTCATGTGGATGGCCATATCAGTTTATTTGTCACTATCCTTGGGCTTCCTTCCATAGGTTCTCAATTAAAATATTATTTTAATTTTCATACAAATTTTAATCCGAATTAAGTTGACACGATTAGGCATGTTATGAAAACGTGTAAAACGTCTGTTACGAAAAAATAAGCAAATCTATCTAGAGGCCACTAGTTAACGGAAAGCAAAAACATTTTCCCTATAAGAATATGTTTGTTTACTTTTTTATATTCCCCGTGAAAGCTTACGCGCATCAAATAAATGAGTGAGCTAATTTTTACATCTATTTATTAATTTAATTTATTTCAAGAGATAAGTCAAGCCTATCGTGATTTTGATAATATTATTTCAGCAATGGTAATTCGAATAAACATAAAATTTTAAAATTGAATTTAAAAGTAGGTATCGGGTTTAGATTCTATAAGAATACATTAAGGTTTTGATTAAAATTTCTCCACCAAATATACTTCTACTTTTGGCGTTTTTTGGTATCCGGTAGACCAATGGGAGAAATTGGAAAATTATTTGAAAACAAATGATGAGCGTTTGGTAAAGGGAAAGTCATTTGGGACTAACAATCTATAGATATGCTTGGTTGCCTATTGTACTTAAAAATTTGGTGGAAAAGTGAAAAGGAATTTATTTTCCAGCATGATATCCACGGTAACAACAAAAGAACCCAAGTCAAAAAAATTTCATCTCTAGTGCGTTCGTTGCCAAAAAAATATCAAACTAGAATTTGCGGGGAGGGATATCGAATTGATTTTTATATTTGCGGCTGAGCTTGTAATTGAAAAGTTTATATTTTGCCGAGAGCAGCAGAGTTGTAGTTTCTGTTCATGACTGTGTTTTTAATTTATATGTATACGGTAGTCTTTAATTATATGCATGGTTATTGAAAGTGAAAAACCACATATGTATTAATAAATTATTTTCTCTATTTACAGTAGAGGTCTCTTCTGGCTTTCCTGTCTGGTCTTGTTAAGCTACATCTTTCTAGAGAATGAGGTGAGTTTTTCAACTTCCATTTCTTACTCAATATCGTAGTCAGTAAAAACTTCGAATCCGAGTCTTTTTGCTTGATAATCCAGATCAGAAATCAGCGCCTATGGTGTTAACAGGTGTTTCGCCTTAAATATTCATTTCAAAGAAATGGTTTTTGAGTTGGAGAATTTTTTTAAAAATTCTCTGAAGAATTCTGCAGCATTTATTAAGGGTTTATTCATTTATTTTTTTATTTTATACTGAACACTAGAAAGTATCACTCATCTATTGATCCATTCTAATCGGCATAATTCGTCCTTAGTATAAGTTCGGAATAATATAAGTGGGATTAAGCTAGCCCGAAGATCGTTTTAACAAGTTTCCTGCAAGGGGCAGGTGTAACCGAGACAGAAGGACCATGATAGCTTCCTGTTTATTAATGCTAGTTTACATGGGCTTAGTATTAAGTATTAGGACTAATCACTCGCACTAATTCTGTGCCGTGTAAACACACAATATAAGTGGTTAGTATAAGTAGAGTGGCAAGGTGGTTGAGTAATAGAAATGAAGCCTAGTTTACACGGACTTAGTACTTGCCTGCCATTAGTATTATTCCATTTACTAAGCACTTAACAGACTAAAGATAAGAGTAAATAAATATTATATTTAATATTGATTTACTATGAGTTAAGGATTTTAGGTCACTTATTTCACATTAAAATTAAAAAATTAAAAGATGTAAAAAAAATTTTCTTTTTCAGTATATATATTGAAAAAGAAAAATTTGTTTACATGTTTTAATTTTTCAATTTTAATGTGAAATAAGTGACCTAGAATCCATAACTCCATAGTTAAATCAATATTAAATATAATATTTATTTACTCTTATCTTTTATTAAAGATGTTTCACATTGCACAAACACCACAATCTCTACTAATTAATTAACAGACTAACTAGTTAGTAGTGGTTCACACGTCTCAACTACTAACCAATGTAATTAGTGTATTTTATTATGGGAGAATGGTGTGGGTTCTTGTTGAAACCCTGTTTGGAAATAAAGTTAAGAGAATTTTTCAAAAATTTTCTTTACTTTATTTAAAATTAGTGTATAGTGAAAGTTGAAGGAGACAATAAAAGAGTGTGATTCTGCTGGAATTATTTATATTGAGACTATAGTTTCAAGAGCTTTGCCCTCTTCATCAGTCTATTACAGGAATTAATTTATTTCAATTAATTTATTCAATTCATAAATTAATTCCTGTGAATCCATTGTAATAGACTGATGAAGAGGGCAAAGCCCTCGAAACTATAGTCTCGTTATAAATAAATAAAATTTATAATTCCAGCAGAAGACACACTCTTTTATTGTCTCCTTCAATATATAAAACTTCTGCTACTCTCGGCAAAAAAAACTTTCAATTTAATATAGTGAAAGTTGTAAGATGGCAATTCGCGTTGTCAAACACCGCATTTTTAATCATTATTTGAACATTATTTTAACATCGATAATAGAAGAGCTTGAAGAGGAATTGAAAAATGAAAAACGCGTGGGACAAGGAATTTTTATAGTTTTTTCTGCTGTCCACTTTTCGGCCATTTCAATAAATCTACAAACAATTTTTTTGAATGAATTTATTACTCCACTTGTCTACAAATTTACAATTAATTTAGAATTAATTAAAAGAAATTTATTTCAGAAATCTCTAAGGCCCTCTTCACTAGGCAATTCGCTGGAGTTGCAACGGAAACTCGCCGAGTATCGTCAATTTGAGTTGTCAGTGCGAAGTTCAAATGAATAATGAATTTTAAATTATTATTGTATGTTTGATTAAATTTGATTCCCTTTACAAATAATAAAACGAAAATCGAACTAATAATGATCATATTACATAGTTATCAAATTCATTAAATATTTGAATTCCTAAATTGTATATTATTAAAATTGAAAAATAGTGAAAAATATATAGGTAGGGGAAGGAGGTACTTAAGCCATTAGTAAATACTACGTGGAGCCACTGAGCGATGCACGGTAACCCCTGACCACCCCCTCCCCTCCTCCAGAAACCACACACCTCGTCCCCACCAATGCACACCACACCACCCCAACCGGCAAGCCTCCCACCCCCGGATCCCCCACAACTGCACCCCACCTCCTGCACCTCCCACATCCACCCCACCCCGCACCCAGTTTTTGCATTTCAAGCTTTTATAATGGTCCACATATATATTATGTGTATATTTTTTTTTTTTTTTTTTACTTATGGAAAGTGGTGTAGGTTTTAGGTGAAACATGATGTTAGTTAATAGAGTAAAGGGTGTGTAGTTTCACAGTGAATGAAATAAAACTCAAAGAGGTTTATACAAACTCAATATATTTCGGATTATTAGTCCATCATCAGGAGTTTACAAGTTAATACTAATGGCAAATATTGCGAGTGATTAACTTGTAAACTCCCTGATGATGGACTAATAATCCGAATATAACTGAGTTTGTATAAAGAAGCCACCTCTATGTGTATATTTGTTTACTCGTACACCAATTTGCCCACATTCGTTCATATTGATAAACATTATAAAAAAAAAAAAATAGGAAAAAAATAATAAAAAAAAAATAATCGTATAGGATCTGAAATAAAAACATAAAATTAAATAAGATTTGTTTCCAAGTTATTATAAAAAAAAGCCACTTTAACCACTTTATTTGGGGGGTCGGGTAGGCTAGGCGGTAGCATGTCAGCCAGCTAAACCAAGAGGACCCGAGTTCGAATCCGGCTCGAGGCATCCGGCTAAAATCTGACCCCCGAGGTAGAGACAAATTTAAAAATAAAAATAAATAGTATCGTAAATGGCTTATGGCTACAATGGCCGAAAAGCCAAAAAAAAAAAAAAAAAAAGATTTTTTCCATTATATAAAAAAAACCTTTCAACCACTTTATTTGTAAACAAACCTGTTTTGTTCCATGATTTAGACACCTGTTAATTAAAAACAAACAAAAATTCCTAATTTTAATATAATATATTAATATTTGCTATAACCTATTAGTGGGCTTTAAATTAAAAAACCAATTAAAAAATAAAACATAATTGAAAAAAATGTAAACAAACTTTTTTATTGAGATTTTCATCTGTCAATAATTACTTTAATTAAGAAAAGATCAATTAAGATTAAATTTGTCGAGGTCCAGACATAGCCAGATCGCTTTCTCGTCCTCAAAACCTATAAATATATATATATATAAATAAATATACAAACAATTTCTGCTCGTTTAAAAATAGTAGATAAAAACATTTCTATTCACTCCCACTTGCTACTCTACATAATACTAACCACTTATATTGTGTGTTTACACGACACAGAATTATCGAATTCTCATCTTTTAGCTTTCACTATATACTAATTACAGTGGTTAGAACCACTACTAGACCAGTAAGTCTGCTAAGTGCTTAGTAAATGGAATATTACTAATGGCAAGTACTAAGCCCACGTGTAAACTAGCCTTTAATTCGCAAGTGCAAATGCCTTCGGGGTTGTAATTATTATTGATTAAACTGACCGGACATTAAGAAACACCCTAATATAACTAAATTTGAATTCATAAATATTTTCTACCGGATATGACACACTAACAAAATGTATATATAATCTTTCATTTTCTATTTGTTTTCAATTTGATCGCGTGGCCATTAATCGAAATGTGACTCTCCCTTTATTCATATGCAAAAGACGCCGGAGGGTTAATTCGAATGCCTAGCAATGTGTAAAATAACCCTGATAGTTTACACGCCGCCCTACTACTTGAAGGGAAGTGTTAGGGTGGCAACGAGTCAGCCAATTAAAGCCCTTTTGCCCTCTGAAAACCCTTCGCTTGGCACACCCACTGGCTAATAGTTTGTCAATTTGTTGCCCAGACGGATGAATTCGAATTCATTGAGGTGGCAGCATTCTCGGCTAATAAAGTGCAGATATTAAAATTCCTCTCCTCACGTAGCCACCCTTGGCTGCCTAGGTAACCGATGGCAAATACATCGACAAAGGGGTGGCCAGAGGGTGGGGGCGCATTTTTATTAATATTCAAAGATTTTGCTTTTAATGAAATTCACTTTGAAAAATAAATTATAGTTGAAAATTTATATATATATATATATATTGTATATATTATTCATATCAATATTTGAATTTCTGACAAAAAACCCGTTTGATTAAATGTTTTTCAGAGAAGGCATTTAAGTGAATAATATTTATATTTCTCTGATGAAAATGGTAAAGTTTCGAATGCCGAGTTTCATTATCAAATAATTGAAATAAAAAAATTACCAGCACGAAAAAAAAATTAAGAAGCAATGGAAGGCAGCTCCAAGAATAGTGAAAAAATCTAATAAATTATTTTTTTTTAACAATCATTCTACTTAACTATCAAATAATAATACTATATAATATTCGTCTAGATTAATTTGTAACAACGCTTAGAGAAATTTCTCTAAAAAAATTACGCTCTTGCCTAGAATCGAACCGACGAACTCTTGAACTATGGTCATTGGCTCTAGCGATTACACCATTGCGACATTAATATTTCTATCTTGATTTCTCTTACTAAAACTAGATATTTTTGATTTGGACTTTGTGTCGAGATAATATTGTATTCATTTGAACTCGAATGAAAATGAAAAAACACCAATAGATTTTAAATTAAGAAACATTAAATATATATTAATTAACGAGGCAAATTTGAAATATAATTGTCAGCGCGGATTTTAAACTGATGGCTCCAATCGATTTTCATTAACCAGGCAAATTTGAAATTCTAATTTCTAATTTGGACTCGAATTTTGAAATGAAAGACTCCAATTCATTTTAAATTAAGAAACATTAAATATATTGATCATTATTCCTCCCCCCCCCCCCTCGCCACTCAAAAGTTAAAGAGGCGAAACTTTTAAGAGACGATGTATTTTCGGTAGTTTACCGGTATACATTTGGAGTGTGGTTTTTTAAGAGGAATAAAATTTTTGGACCGAGACGCTGCCCGCCAGGGCACCAGTCCGAGGGCCGAGCTTCGAGGGCGTGCCGAAGGCACGCACGAAAAGCTCGTTTTTGCATTTCTAGCTTTCTAGTGGTCCACAGATTATGTGTATATAGGTATATAAATAAATTCCGTATAATTATTTTTTTTAATTAAATAACAATTTATCGAGTTTTTTAATCAATTAAATAAATAATAAATAATAATTTTATTGAAGCAATTTTTTACATGAAATAATGTATACATTGTATTTGAGGCTTCGATTTCGGAGATTACTTCCCCACCATCGACTGTACTTGATCTTCTAGCTTGCGATAATATTTTTAGTCCGTGTTTTTTAATAAGAGGAATTTTAATCAATTAAATTGGCAAATTCTAATATATAACAATATTTGGTATAAACTATTAGTGGGTTTTAAAATTAAAAAACCAATTAATAAATAAAAGATAATTGAAAAAAATGTAAACAAACTTTTTTATTGAGATTTTCATCTATAAATAATTACTTTAATTAAGAAAAGATCAATTAAGATGAAATTTGTCGAGGTCCAGACCTAGCCAGATCGTTTTCTCATCCTCAAAACTTGTTAATAGAGTTGGTTTCATCAAAATCGGTAGAGCCGTTTTCAAAATAGAACTAAGATACAAATATATAAATATATATATACAATTTTTGCTCGTTTAATAAGAGTAGATTGAATATAGTTGTTGTGTTGTGTTTTTTTCTATCATAGGCTCCACGAGGAGCGCTTGATGAAAGTCATGATTTAAAAAATAAAACAATAAATAAACAAATAAATAGAATAAAATATACAAATAAACAAAACAAATAAATAAATAAACCAAAGAAACAAATAAAACAAATATACAAAGTAATATAGTAGATTCTACATCAAATTAATGTAGGTACTCATCTTCTAGTCAGAAATACATACCTATATTTATTATAAATAAAAAATATTCAAGTTTATATAATTTCTTGTCGTAATTACATATTATTCCATTTAAATACCCAACTATTAAATTTAACTATTCCACTATTTTACTCAAATAACAATATTTTCATAATTTACTTATTGGTGCTTGGTTCAAATAGCGGCATCTTAACTATTAATATATCTAGAGTTGATCAAAAAAATATGAGAATACTTATAATACCTATAAAAAATCCCCCATAACTGGTAACTTGATCTCGATAGTATTCTCATCAATAATCAATTACAATATTTCATGTAAGAGGACTAAATTATTCGTAAAATAGAGAGAAATATTTGAAGACCTCCTAAAAATGTAATGTAAGGGCGGGAGATGATAAGGGCCTTGTTAATGGAGGCCATACACGATGAGTCCATTAGGCTAAATGGCCCTTCGTCGATCCAAAACTCACCGATACTTATAGGTACTAGAATAAAAATTAAATTAACTAAAATACATAGCAATAAATAAATATCCCTCAAAAAAATGTGAACCAAAAGGGCAAGTTCAGTACACTGAAAAACGATATATTTATAGTTAAGAAATTATATTTGATATGAATAGATGGTGAAGTTAATTATGGCGAAATCGATCTCTGTTCAATATGAATAAATGATATACGTATTTTAAGTATTCTCATATTTTTGGAGCAACTCTAGATATATTAATAGTTAAGATGCCGCTATTTGAACCAAGCACCAATAAGTAAATTATGAAAATATTGTTATTTGAGTAAAATAGTGGAATAGTTAAATTTAATAGTTGGGTATTTAAATGGAATAATACGTAATTACGACAAGAAATGATATAAACTTGAATATTTTTTATTTATAATAAATATATGTATTTCTGACTAGAAGATGAGTATATTCATTTGATGTAGAATCTACTATATTCAATCAAATGAATTATATAAATATTTATTTTAATTATTCATTTGGTTGAATTAATTAGATAAAAATTTGAATTATTATATTTGATTTAAGGTACAAGGTAATCTAATTTTAATATATATTAATATTTCTTATAATCTTATAGTGGGTTTTAAAATTAAAAAAAAAAAACAATTAATAATGTAAACAAAATTTTTGTTAATTTTTTTTAAATATCTTAATTATTAAGATATCACTATTTGCAAAAAATCTAAGTCGTTTTATGATAAAAAAAACATTCGTTTAGATATAATAAGAGGTTTCACTAGAAGTAAACAAGACATTCATTTGATATTAAGAGATATCTAATAGAATAAAATAGATCACTCAAGTATATAATATATTTGGATTAAATACCTAAAAATTTGGTCATATTTGGAATGATTTCGATATATCTTGATTATTAATAAAATATCTTTGGAATAAATAAGAGCTCATTAAAAATGCTCAACTCTATCAATATATTTATTATAAAGAAATTGTTTTTTCAGTGTACCTTTTTCTATTCTCTACCTATTTAAAAGCTTATGTAAAAATTATCCTTTCAAAAGGTACTTGATGGCTTCCATGTCCATGTCCATACAAATCTTTGGAACATTCCATCAACGACTGGACTCGCCTAGCTCATACGCAGCTTTCATTCTTCTGCGCCCAATATGTTGCCTAAATACAGGCGCACCAACGTCACAAATCAAGTTCAAATTCAGACTACATTTTGAGGATTTTAATTAGTACAGTTATTTATTTATATTATATAATTCAATATTTTTCTTATACCTACGTGTAAAAAAAAATTTAAAAAAACCACATAATTTTTATAAAAAATAAAAATAAAACCGACTTCAAAAAACTTAAATGCAACAAATAAAATAATAATAACTTAAAAATAAAATAAAATCCACTAAAAGGTATAAAATAATTATCTTATTTAGTTACAACTAAACGACGAAATATTAACATGAAATTACTTTTTGAAGTCGGTGCCAAACAAACTATACCTATAAGCGAGCGTACCCGCCAAACGTACTAAGTAAGATCCGTCAAGTGCGATTCATAAAATGTATATGTTTGGCACCGACTTCAAAAAGTAATTTCATGTTAATATTTCGTCGTTTAGTTGTAACTAAATAAGATAATTATTTTATACCTTTTAGTGGATTTTATTTTATTTTTAAGTTATTATTATTTTATTTGTTGCATTTAAGTTTTTTGAAGTCGGTTTTATTTTTTTTTATAAAAATTATTTTTATTTTTCTCTTTTTAGTGATGTTATTAATAGTGACTTAATATAATACCTTGCATGCATCTCGTAAGAGAAAGCGTCAGGCGAATGAATCAGAAAATGATAATAAAATTCAATTCATAAATATAGAAATTCTCTCGAAACGTTTGCGGGTTTTAAATGAATGTTATAAGATTTTTTTTATAAAAGATTTTATTTATTATAATTTCGATTATTTGCTCATAAGAATTGGAGATTTACGTTATTTCGTCGTTGATCATATCATCAGAACTTGACCAAATTAATATGGCACCATCCCTAAGATACCCCCTTTCCAATAAAAAAAGAATCATCGAAATCGGTTCATAAACAAAGAAGTTAGGCCTGAACAAACCTAACAAAAAAGGTCTAATACCAATGAAAAAAACGGGACCAATCGGAAGCTAGACTGAACCCAATGCCAAAAAATCTTCAAAATCGGTTCACAATTGGCGGAGATATGAGGTATAGACATAAACAAAAAGAAAATTCAGTCGTAGAGATAGTGTTATATCTATTTTTGATCTAACAATGACGCTTTATAAATTGAATGTTTTCTATTGATTCAGTCGTTGTATCGATTAGAGAATTTTGTTCAGAAATTCGATGGTCTATAACTAATTTTGTCAAGTTCTTAATATGATCCTTTAATGATTCTTTTTTTATTGAATGGAAAGGGTAACTTAGGGATGGTGCCATATTAATTTGGTCAAGTTCTGAATGATATGGATCAATGACGAAATAACGGAAATCTCCAATTCTTATGAGCAAATAATCGAAATTATAATACAATAAAATCTTTTATAAAAAAAATCTTATAACATTCATTTAAAACCCGCAAACGTTTCGAGAGAATTTCTATATTTATGAATTGAATTTTATTATCATTTTCTGATTCATTCGCCCGACGCTTTCTCTTACGAGATGCATGCAAGGTATTATATTAAGTCACTATTAATAACATCACTAAAAAGAGAAAAAATAAAAATAATTTTTATAAAAAATAAAAATAAAACCGACTTCAAAAAAATTAAATGCAACAAATAAAATAATAATAACTCAAAAATCAAATAAAATCCACTAAAAGGTATAAAATAATTATCTTATTTAGTTACAACTAAACGACGAAATATTAACATGAAATTACTTTTTGAAGTCGGTGCCAAACATATACATTTTATGAATCGCACTCGACGGATCTTACTTAGTACGTTTGGCGTGGTACGCTCAATATCAGCTGTATATAGTTTGTTTGGCACCGACTTCAAAAAGTAATTTCATGTTAATATTTCGTCGTTTAGTTGTAACTAAATTAGATAATTATTTTATACCTTTTAGTGATTTTACTTGATTTTTGAGTTCTTATTATTTTATTTGTTGCATTTAATTAGGGGATAGAAATTTTTTTTTCAAAAAAAAGAACAACTTCCGGGTGCTTTCATACGTGTATTTAAATTATATAACAATTTATATTAGAACAATTTTATCAAAAAATCTTAGTAGATTATTATGTATAATAATTTATGTCAGAAGGCTTCGCAGCCTCAGGAGTCGAACATAAGCGCTAACTTCCTATCGGACTGTTAGCTTAACCCGAGAGAGAAAATTTTTCTTCTGACATATTTTTTTTTTATAGTAAACGAGCAATTCTTATATGTATATATATATACGTATAGAGAGAGAGAGAGAATCAAATTTAAAGTTTTTGTGCCGAGGTAGCAGAATTTAAATATATTGAAGAAGAAATAAAAGAGTTTGTCTTCTGCTGGAATTCAAAAATAAAAATAAAATAAAATTTATAATTCCAGCAGAAGACACTCTTTGTTTCCTTCAATATATAGAACCGGTTTCGAACACGGTTCTAACGATTTGTAATTAATAGAGATGAGATTGTGGTGTTAGTGCAAGCTGAAACATCTTTAATAAAGATATAAGTAAATAAATATTATATGAAATATTCATATATATTTTTTTTTTGAATGTGATATAACAAGTGACACCAGAAATCTTAATTCATAGTAAATGAATATTTCATATAATATTTATTTTACTTTTTTATCTTTTCTAACAATTTGGGTGAAATTCACGGGTTAAGGGGTTTTTTGGGTTGATATTTCGATCTGTCACGGTCTCATCTTCGGCTAAGTTGTTTTTGATGGGTTTTTAGTTAATTGAAATAATTATTCACAGGTGGTTGTCTCGATAAAAAATGTATAATTACATTTTTATTCAATTTCCTTTTAATAATTAAATAATTGGTCTTTTAATTTTAAATCCCACAAACCGGTCATTACAAATATTATTATATATTAGAATTTTCCAATTTAATTATTTAAAGGTATTTTTCTATAAAATAATTTATTAGAATATCAATTTCATTCTCTTATAAATCCGACGATTCTAAGGATCATACCTCCTTCTTCAGGATTTAAAAGGGTCAACGAAAGAACCAACGTGTATATTAATATTATTTTTTATTTTGAAACTACATTCAAAACTTTGTGGCCAGTGATACGTCTTGATGATGGCCATAGCGGGTCAAAACATTGCTAAAAATATGAATTAAGTTTTATTTCAATTTTATTTTTATTTTGGTTTTGATTAAAATCGAACTTTTTAATCTGAATTTAAAATTAAAAATAATATTAACATATCGCTTTTAACTGAAAAAAAAAATATATCCAGTTGTATCATTCGGTGTTCCAGGTACTTAGTAATTAAGGAATAAAAAATAATAAAATAATTTTCATAGTATTTATTTTTTAATAAATTTAATTTAGGTAATATTTAAAGCTCTTTCTGCCAAAAATTATTTTTTGGAGTTATCAGATTTCCCCCAAACACAAAAATATACTCCCGCGAGTATAAACGTTGGCAAAAATATAAATTAAATTTGATTTCAATTTTATTTTTATTTTGACTTCGAATAAAAATCGACCTTTTTATCTGAATTTAAAATGAAAATAATATTAATATATCGTTAATTGAATGTAATGGGCAGGCAGCCCGGGTAGAGGGAAAGAAATAACACATATCAAATAAGGTGTAACTCTTCCTCCTTTCCCAACCATACCCCGAGGATTTTCCTCCTTTTCGGGTTCCCAAAGGGGTCAATGAATGAAACAATAAAATGTTTCCTTCTTCTCTCCACATATTTGTTTCATTCACTTGACCCTTTGAAACACTGAAGAAGGATGGAAAAATCCTCCGGAAAGTTCCTGCCCGGTTTGAAAGGAAAGGAGGAAGGATTCCAATAAATTCAGCTTATTTGATGTGTGTTAATTTTTCTTTCCTCACCACCTCTGGGCTGCCTTCCATTACATTCAATTAAAGTTTCTACCAGTCCGTCTCTCTCCAGAGAAAATTTCGTTGCAAAAAAAGTAATATATCGCTTTTAACTGAAACAAAATTACCGAGCATCGCTCGGTGTTCCAGGTACTAATATATACATAATAATCTACTACGATCTTTCATAAAATTGTCCTTATATAAATTCTCTTATAATTATTTATTATAATGTTTTGAATGTGAAACTCCTACCTTTTTTTCTTGAAAGAAGAACTCGAACGAAGTATAGACAGGTGTGAGCGTGAATAATCGCACGTGCATGACCGTAGTTCATGGTCAATTAGTGTCAAATCCAGTCGAGAGCGAATATTCTCCTTTTTTACCCATGCACTTAATAATTACACTTTATTCACAAAAGTGGAATTTAATGAACACGAAATCCGTTTAAAAACAGAAAAGGGGGCAAGTGTTCTTCTCGAAGGGGGTCCCCGTTCATCAAATAAAATATTATGAACTTTAGATTTTTAATATAAAAAATTTGAGTTTGTCATTTTTTTGAAATATTATGGAATGTTTTTCAAAATGACAACTCTTGGCTAAGAGTCAGTATTTGAATTAAAAAAAGAATTTACAATGTGATCATAGTTAAAATTATCTTAATGGTAATTATGTAGAACAGAAAATTTTTATTGATTGTTTATATAAATGAAAAAAATACAAATCTTTTTTAAAAAGCAATCCAAAACACGTTTATTTAAAAGCCAAATTTTTCGGGAGAATTTCTCCCTTTTTCAATGGTAATTTTTTCAAAAAAAAAGAAAAAAAAGTTGCTTCCTCTAAAATTTAGAAAGCAACACTAAGATATTAAATATTTTTATTGAAAAGATTTATTGTAATCTTATGTTATGTGGCTAGCTATATCCAATAGGGTAAGTTGAAGGGTGATCCGCGATTGGAAGTAGGTGTACACCTCTTTGGAAGTATTTTGTAAGTACTTGGAAATATTTATTTTGGAATTACTGGAAATTTTTGGAATTACTTGGAAATATTTGGAATTTGGGAAGTACTTGGAAACATTTGGAAGTACTTGGAAATATTTGGAAGTACAAGTGGAAGTAGGTGTACAGCATATTGAGGCCGCGGTTCACCACTCGGGGTAGAGTGAACCCATGAGAAATAACAGACAACATATTTCTAATTAAAAAGACGGATGATGAAGGTTAAACCTTCGAAACTATAATCTAAAACTAATAAATTATGTATAAATATAAATATATTGAAAGAAAAAAAAATTATTGATTGTTTATATAAATGAAAAAATACAAATCTTTTATAAAAAAACAATCCAAAACACGTTTATTCAAAAGCCAAACGTTTCGGGAGAATTTCTCTCCCTTTTTCAATGGTAAAATTTTTTCAAAAAAAAGAAAAAAGAAAAAAAGTTGCTTTCTCTAAAATTTAGAAAGCAACACTAAGATATTAAATATTTTTATAAATAGACAATTGTACAGATTGTCTTGGTGACCAGATTACCTTTAAATAAAAATATAAATATTTATGAAAATTTATTTTTCTCTAAAAATTTTTTATAAACATTCGAAAAACAATCCATATCTGACCTTTTATTAATCGAATTTTTGTTATTTAAAATTTCGATCATTTCCAAAATTAATCTTTTTTCCAAGTTATATTCTTTATCTAAAATTTTGGGATTAGAAAAGTCAAAATTGTGTTTAAGGTTAGTAGAATGGTTAGCCAGCATTGTACATTCAGAATTTTTCATTCTAATTGAATATTCATGCTCGTAAATCCGAGATTTTAAGTATTGTTTAGTCTGTCCTAAACGAGGGGTGAACCGCGATCTAAAATTCTCTACACCTACTTCCACTTCCACTTTCATTTCCAAGTAGATGACAATAGATTATCTAATTCCAAAGTAATTACGAAATAATTCCAAATGATTACAAAGACGGTGTACACCTAGTTCCAATCGCGGTTCACCCCTCGGTCCTATATATGTTGCGTTAGAATTAAATTAAAAAAAATTTAAGCAATCAATTTTATAAATTAAATTATTTTGATTCAAAATTAGGATCCTTGTCTTTTAATTTTGAAAATAGGAATGATAACGAATTAATTATAATTATGTATATATTGTATGTCAGAGGGTTTCATCCCCTTGGGATCGAACCCAAGCGCAAATGTTGCTAACCGGGCTGTTAGCTTACCATAGAAATTAATTGCCTCTGACATACAGATATATTTAAGAGAAAAAAGTCACATTGATAAATACATAGTTGGATCCATACTTACATACAGGAGAATAAACCATGTAAAAAAGATAATTTTCACTAAATCACATTGTGCCTAAAATTAATTTTTTTTTTTTTTTTTTTTTGATTTAGATTTTTATTTTTAATTTCATTAAATATTATTGTTAAAATATATTTATATAAAAAATATATTTTAATAAATATTTAATAAAAGTGGTTGGCCTGATAAGATTCGCGTCCGAGTAAGCACTTGTTGGGTCCTCACTGCGCTCTATCAATCCCATTTAAATAAATTGTTCTTATAAAAAGAAATGCGACTACAAGAAAAAAACACTCCATAAAAAATATATAGTTAATATAAAACCAAATAAATGCAAAAAATGTTGCTAGAGTCTCCTCCAGATATCGTCCCTGGGCCTGGGCTTGGGCCTGGACCTGCGCCTGTGCCTGGGCCTGGGCATTGTCACACTTTTCGCGCACAACACTATTACAAAAACACGAGAACGTCTTGTTCGTTTCGCAGCAGTAAGAAAATATATATATATTTTATTTTTAATTTAGATTTTTACTTTTAATTTCATTAAATATTATTGTTAAAATATATTTATATAAAAAATATATTTTAATAAACATTTAATAAAAGGGGCTGGCTGATAAGATGCGCGTCCGGGTAAACACTCGTTGTTCCTCACTGCGCCCTATCAATCGTATTTGAGTAAATTGATTTTATCAAAAGAAATGCGACTACAAGAAAAAAAAATACTCAATAAAAAATATATAATGAATAAATAAATAAACAAATACTAAAAATGTTGCTTGGAGTCCCCTCCAGGGACCGTGTGTGGACATTGTCACTTTTCGCGGACAAAATTTTTGCAAAAACACGAGAACGTCCTGTTTGTTTGACAGCCAGTGCTAAACTGGCCTGGATGAGGCTATTGGTTATATTCTGAAGAAAGGGCATCGCAGACATCACCAAGGTATATGCTATGTCACGACTATATTTAGAGCTTTAAACAAAGGTAGCAGATTTCCGTTTAGGTTGTTCTACCTAACAGACAATAAAATCTTAACCCAAGATAATAAAAAAGTGCAATTCTTGAAATGAAAGAACTCCGAACGTGCCAGGTAATAAAACCGAAAAAATTAATTTTAATATGTGTCTAATGGGATCGTGCCTCACTATCTTTCTTCTCGTCTGACTATTGACCACGGTGTGTCATTGAACTGATTGAAAGCAAACTAATAGACTTGAAATAAATGAATAAGAGAGAATCGATTATTATTTATTACATATTTAAATTATAATTGAATTTTAATAATTTGCTTGATTTATTTATTTTTTATTATTTATTGCATTTTACTTAAATTAGATTCTCTGTCCATCTGTCCGTCTCTTTCTTATAGAATAATAATACTATTTCAGATATTCAAACATTTTACGACTTTTGCGACTGCTCTTTGTTCCGTGCAAAAATATAGCCGGATCCTATTATTTACGCTTTAATATTTATCTCTCTGACCGACTTTCAGAATATTGTAAAGTAATTAAGATACAAACTATTTACACATAGATATGAATTTTACCCTAAATCAGAAACGGTAATAAAATTTTTAAAAGAAGTGATTGATTATTTGGGAAGAGGTCGATTTTTTTTTTTTATTATCATAAAGGTGTAAGGTATCCCTGTAAAGAGAAATCAATAAGGTTTTCCTCTGCTTGATGCAAATAAAATATATATACATATATCAAAGAAAAAAATTAGTTATTGATTGTATAATGAATATTAAAATATAGAAATCTTTAAAAAAAAACAATCAAAAAACACATTTATTAGAAACCTAACGTTTCGGAGAATTTCTCCGCTTTTCAATCATGAATTTTTTGCAGAGAAAAAAATTGCTTTCTCTAAATTTTAGAAAGCACCACTAAGATATTACATATTTTTAATAATATCTTAGTGTTGCTTTCTAAATTTTAGAGGAAGTAACTTTTTTTTTCTTTTTGCAAAAAATTTACCATTGAAAAAAGGAGAAATTCTCCCTAAAACGTTTGGTTTCGAATAAACGTGTTTTTTTATTGTTTTTCAAAGATTTGTATTTTTTAATATACCTATATATATTAGAGTGGTCGTTAAAAATTAAATTTTTTCCGACGCCCCCTAAAAAGCTTCCTTTTGATGAAAAAACGCGAGGTAATTTTTTTTATTATTAAAAACAACACGTGCCGCAAGACGATCTAAGTTCATTTTTTTGGTAAAATCATGTTTTTTTGGAAATTTCTCATTAAATATGCAATAATAATAATTTTTTTGATAATTGGATATTATTAACAATGTTACATTATTATTATCATTATTTTCATCAATAAATTTGAACTAATTTCCCAAGTAAATTTCCTATCGGTAAGTTAGCTAGCAGGTTAATGTACAATCATTATCTATATTTATTAAATTACCGACGCTTTCATACGTCTATAGTTTCTATAAAAAATATGTCGCGAAATTTCTCTTAGTTGTACTGATAATAATAATGTAACATTATTAATAATTTTTTAAAATTACTTATCGGGAAATAATAATAATCAGATTGAAAATTTTGATGTTAATGACTTGCCTTGTTATGTTTACTAAGAAAGAATAATTATAAAAATGACAAATATGCAGGGAAGATAACTATTTGAGCCCTGAAGAAGTCAACAAAGTTGATGAAACGTTGGCAATAAAATATAAATTATCTGCATAAAAAATATAGTCCTTATTTCCCGATAACAACTTTAATAATTTAATCGATGGACATAACTAATCAAATATATTTATAATATCAAAATTATTACCTATTATTGCATACTTATTTAATAAGAAATTTCCAAGAAAACATGATTTTACCAAAATGAACTTGTAATAAAGAAAAAAAAATTTACCTAGCGTTTTTTCATCAAAAGGAAGCTATTTAGGGGGACATCGGAAAAATTTAATTTTTAACGACCACCCTAATATAACACAAATCTTTTAAAAAACAATCTTAGGAACGTTTATTAACCCAAACGTTTCGGAAGAAATTCTCCCTTTACCAATGGTAATTTTTCCAATTGAAAAAAAGAAAAAAAAGTTGCTTTCTCTAATGTTTAGAAAGCAACCCTAAGAAATTAAATATTTTGATATAGACAATTTTACAAATTGTCTTGGTGACCAAATTACTGTTTATTCAAATAAAAAATATAAATATTTATGAAAAATTATTTTTCTTTAAAATTTTTTTTATAAACATTCGAAAACAATCCATAAATCTGACTTTTTATTATTTCACCATATGGATTATCTTAGGATTTTTTGAAATTTAGATAGATTATTATTTAAATACTTCTGCATCGATTGGTGGCAAAACGAAATTTATGAACAATATAGTTCCGGAGATATTAAATTCCAAAGATAGAGTTTTTCAGACTCTTATACATTGTACTATACGGGATACCGGAAAGTTTACATACATATTTAATTATAATTAAGAAACTCTTCTTACGATTGTTATAAAAACTAAACCAACATGAAACAATAACGAATACATTTTTTAAGAAAATAGTTACAACACAGTTTTTGAGATAATAATGAATAAATAATGAAAAACGTATAATGAAAAATTTACAATAAAAATAAGGTGGCAACCACGCGTTTATTTAACCTAAAAATTGGGTTAACTTTATTAATTTTTTTGACGTTTTTTTGCTTCAGCCATTGTCACAACAGCTTTCAATCGCTTATTAAGAACTTTTTGTTTTATAAATCTCCCTTTATAATGTACTTTATCTGAAATTTCTATGATAAAATATATACAAGCTCGGACAGTGTTGCCAGGTTTTTCAAACGAGCCCGGGATTGGCTAGTAGTGGTACATAAACAGCAAAAAGTTTTGGGCTTATGAATTATGAATCCCTATTGTCTGTCAACTCTAGCATTAACTTTTTTGCTAGTATTGTCGCGAAACAACTACCTTAATCGAATTTTTGTTATTTAAAATTTCGATCATTTCTAAAATTAATCTTTTTCCTAAGATATGTTCTTTATCCAAAAGTTTTTGTTGAAATTGGAACATCGGAAATTGACATTTACATGGATTTTTTTTTTATTTTCTTAAAAACGGCACTAACGATTTTTTTAAAATTAATGTACTGTACTTATTATCAAGCGTCTTGAGTTATTAGTCGTGAATAAATTTTAATATTGATTGAAATAAAGGAAGGGGGGTAAAATTAGGATGTTGCGATGATTTCAAATAATCGAAAATATGAAAGTCATGTGGTGACCACACCAGTTGATTTATAAAATATTGAGTGTCTTTTTTTAAATTTATTTTGATATGAATGTCAGCATATATAGAAATGAATGGTGGGATTAAAATTGGTAAGATAATATTTTTCTGGCAATCAAATATTTTACAAACTGCTATTGTATTACAATCGCAATCAATGGTCACTAAATACAGGATGAAATTATTTATTGCCCGACAGGATAGATCCATTTGATCAACTTGATTTTTTCCATATTGGTTTGCAAAATGAGAAGCGTGGTGTAAAAAAAAGGTTCGTTAGACGGAGAGCGAGGAGTCGATTTGTTGCATCAAATTCATCCATTATTTATCCTTTTATTTGATTTTTTAACTATTTTATTTTATACCTATTCGCATGCTCTAGGTAAAGTATTATGTTATTTTATTTTAAATAAACGATACTTATAGTACAAGATCCCGACTTAGGTCGACCTTCACCTATCGAGTTTCCTGATGAAATTAATATTTTGATAATATAATGTATTAATAAACAAAACTTGATAGGGTCGACATCCAATTTCCCTGCATAGCTATTTTTGATAAAAAATAAAATAAAATAAAAATAAATAAAAAAATAAAATTAATTCGCAATAAAATTATCTACATTTTCATATATAACAATAAAGGAAACTCTATAACTACAAAATACTAATTCGAAGTTACCTGTTGATACCCTGTCTACCTGGACTTATGCAGGGAAAAAAGATGGCGACCCAACTTTGGCATTTTATATACATATTTTACTCTCGATTGGTAATATATTTATCCGGAAACTCGATAACTACATTTATGTAATAAAATTAACAACTTTAATTTTTTTATTAAAAATAGCTATGCAGGGAAATTGGATGTCGACCCTATCAAGTTTTGTTTATTAATACATTATATTATCAAAATATTAATTTCATTAGGAAACTCGATAGGTGAAGGTCGACCTAAGTCGGGATCTTAGACTATTAGAAACCTTTAAAAGACTCCATTTAGTTTAAACCAGGGCTGTCCAACCCACGGCCCAGCACTGCAATGAATGCGGCCCGACATAAAATTATAACCTTTCTTAAAATATTGAAGCTTTTATGTACTTACTGGAAAAAGTATCTGATACAATTTTCCCTGATAATTATTTTTCTCTAAACTAAAAATTCTGAAAATCTACTGAAAAGTTTTCTAGGTGAAACATATTTAATAAAATTAAAATTTAAAAATATAAATTACTAGGTAGGTTTCACAAATAAAAGACAAATTGCTTATGAGCAAGACTCGATATAAACATATGTAAATTCTTGAAGATCGGCTCGTAGCCCGAAATATATATATATATATGGTATAGCAGTGACTGTTGGTGACTTTTCAACCAAGGGATGCTGTTCAAAAAAGTACCCTTCATTTTTTTGAAATTTTATTTTAATCTTCGTTTTTTATTTTATTTTATTTTATTTTTTAAATTTCATCGAATACGGCATCATTCTCGTTATTTTTCAAATTTAACATTAGATTAAAAAAAAATATATTTTGGGACATTCACTTCGCCACAAATCGGTACAATTACTACTATATATTATATTCGGTTCGAGACACTTTTTGTTTTCAAATGTGGCCTACATATACCAAAAAGCTTGTACATCCCTTGTTCAAACAAATTAGATTAATTCTAAATTATTATAGGTAAAAAGGCGGACACACGCCTGCTTCTTAGAGGTGTTTGAAACTAGTTTGCTAAGTTGGTTGCATAAGTTCAAGGGGTTTTCTATGGAATGCAGCTAATAATTTTAAATTTCGAGTTGGATAACAGTATACTTACGACCCGAAAAGTGTTATTACTTTATTGTTTATCTAAATAAATACAATAATTTTTTAAAGGAGTTAGTTTTCGGTTTAAGGTGAAACATTTTAATAATAAAAAGTAAGTAAAATTTCAAGGTAGGTTTCACAAAAATAAAACAAATATATGTTTTGAGTTCTTATCTTGATATATATATGTTCAGTGAGGCTTCCGCGGATAGGTTCTATGTCATTAGAGGTTTTTCGGGTTTCTCCGCGTGGGTTAGAGAGTTTTTAAAGAGTACAACCTACCTAGTAATTTCTATTTTTAAAATTTTTAATTTTATTAAATATGTTTCACCTAGAAAACTTTTCAGTAGATTTTCAGAATTTTTAGTTTGAGAAAAATAATTATCGGGAAAATTGTATCAGATACTTTTTCCAGTAAGTACATAAAAGCTTCAATATTTTAAGAAAGGTTATAATTTTATGTCGGGCCGCATTCATTGCAGTGCTGGGCCGTGGGTTGGACAACCCTGGTTTAAACTAAATGGAGTCTTTTAAAGGTTTCTAATAGTCTAAGATCCCGACTTCCTTCACCTATCGAGTTTCCTAATGAAATTAATATTTTGATAATATAATGTATTAATAAACAAAACTTGATAGGGTCGACATCCAATTTCCCTGCATAGCTATTTTTAATAAAAAATTAAAGTTGTTAATTTTATTACATAAATGTAGTTATCGAGTTTCCGGATAAATATATTACCAATCGAGAGTAAAATATGTATATAAAATGCCAAAGTTGGGTCGCCATCTTTTTTCCCTGCATAAGTCCAGGTAGACAGGGTATCAACAGGTAACTTCGAATTAGTATTTTGTAGTTATAGAGTTTCCTTTATTGTTATATATGAAAATGTAGATAATTAAAAAAAAATAAATAAATCTAATAAATTAGATAAAATAGCTATGCAGGGAAATTGGATGTCGACCCTATCAAGTTTTGTTTATTAATACATTATATTATCAAAATATTAATTTCATTAGGAAACTCGATAGGTGAAGGTCGACCTAAGTCGGGATCTTGTACTATGATGGTTCAAAAATTGAATGAATATATTGTTGATGGTTTTGAAGAATTTCAAAAAGAAGAAACCGATTAAATAAAAGAAGATTAGTCGAAGGTGGATGCTGAAGAGTGTACCATTCCATGTTTTGTTTTGCAAGGGTGCTTTGTCTGGCTGGTCTCGTTGAAATCTTGAACTGCACGTTTCCTATGTGGGCATGAACCATCAAGAGCTTAGTGCTAGCTGCTGCAGCTCCAGCCAGAGCAGCTCTCCTTCTGCATTCAGATCCTTGCCCCGATGCCATATGAAAGGCCAGACAAGGACAACCTGTCCCTCGGAGCCTCAGCCGAGCACAGGGTTTCCATCAAAAGAATACATTACAAGATCTCGAGATGAAAATACAATTGCTAGAATTTGAATACACAATCATATTCTTTCATTTAAATTTATCTGAGTTGGAATTATTATTTAGTAACAATATTTCAAAAAATATTGCATTTTAAAATAACGTAAAAAGTCATTTCGTTAATTCTACCGATAGAAATCTTCTAGACATTTTGAAGTTCTTAATGTTGGTCAATCTTTCTTGGTATGAGTATTTTTTTTATTTTAAATGAAACAAGAGGTACAGCACCTATAAGGTCTTCTTGCATTACCTAAGAAATATTCAAAACTCGGGTGCACAAACACCTACGCTTCCACCCTTCGCTTGATCACTTTCCTCTCTTCTCTATATATATATACAGTTTGATCCCCAAAACATGTGGGATTCCTAGTTACAGAATGGAATGAAAAGTAATCGTATATTGCCCTGCAAAAGAGCATTCGCCAATATGTCAAATCGGTAATTTATTTATATAAGTGAAAATTTTAAGCATTTTGGGAAATTTAGATTCTTGCGATATTAGGTAGAGATATCAGGGGTTTTTGGTGTTTATCTGAGAAAATGCTTAGGAAAAACTCAGACATCCACTCGACTATTTTGAACCATAACTTTAACATTTAATACGTACCTACTTATACTTCAACAGACAACATCCCTTTGTGATTCAATTGAAAACAAGTTAAATTCCAACGTATCTATCAATCAATTAGTTAATCCCTAATACATCCTAAAATTGAGATTCTCTCTCTGTTTCCTTTTTTCAATACTACAAGTTTCAAAATCTTTCTCCTCCACCGCACATGAATACTATTATCTCCCTTTTTTGGGAATGCATCAGGACTATCATGACTCATAGGTGTTACACCTTCTGAATGTTGCATTCTTATCATTAAAAAATAAAAACATAGGTATCACAGTAACCACCATGATCCCCGCATGCAGGGGTCCTACACTAGGATAGGGGCCCCGGCAGGCAATAATAAATTATTTCTTTCATTTATGATGATTAATTTATTTTTATTATATAGATAGTAAAAAAGTCCTTATTTTTCATTATATATTAGATATTCAAGAATTTTAGCCTTGTGAATAATTTTAAAATAATTTAATTTGAATTGAGGGATGTTTTCGGACGATTTAGATGTTTATCAGTTTAAGTTTGAGAACCACCAGGTGGCAGGAGTATTATTACATTATTAGTACTAAAACGGATAAAAAAATTAATTTATAAGTAATTTATCGGTTGTGCTTCTAGCTTCTGAAATCGATTCAAGAAGAGGAGATCGTAAAAAGTTTGTTCTGGTGTCAAAATGCTTAGGTATATATTTTTTTTCAATGCGAAAAACTATTTAGATTTTTAGTTTTAGAATTTCCAACATAAACAAGTAAAAATCAAATTTTAATTGGTTGAGTTAATATGCTGAAATTCGACATACAAGTTTATATTAATAACCTGCAGGTTTTCAGCTTTCTAGCTCAAATTATTCATTGACAATAGAATTAACATTTGATCAAAATTTGCGGAGAGCGTACCGAGTCTGAATAAAGCAATTATTTTTCCTCCAATTTAGATCTTCATTTGACCATTTAAACAATAAAAAAAAAAAAAAAAAAATCAAATTTAGATAAAGTTTGTATCAATTCCAATTAAAAATTTTATTAGTGGTCTTACCTATAAAATAAGAATTAAATTATCAATCAAGTTATTATTAATATTTTTTTCTGTTTCTTAACCTTATGCTCATTGAAAATTTACCTTGTGATATAAAAGTAAATAAATCAATGTTAACGAGAGAAATGCATTAAAGATTAATTCTTACTATATTCTAACATATCTACCTTTTGTGAAGAGAAAACAACAACACTCCAGGCATAAATTTATTGTTTAGTTTGTACCAAAGAAAAAATTAACCCGTTAACTATCAGCGCTTTAAAATTATAAAAAAAATAAATTACACAACCTCGTTTTTTACAACCGTGGAAATACAATAAACTATCTCAGAATTAGAAGAACAGAAAAATTGAGTATGTAATAATGTAATATATCATAGAACCTGAATTCTAATATGTAAATTTCACGCACGTTTTCATCCAAATCGACATAAATACAAATACAAAAACAGGTCCGGCTAAAATCCCATACAAGTTTTGAAAAACAATTTTTTTTACTTTTCCTTGTATTTATCTAACTATTTACGTGAGTAAATCCAACTTATTTTGCATTTTTTTTACCTAAAAATTTGAAAATATAACTTTATCGCACCCCAACAATAATAATATAGTTTTGTGGCTCAACTATCTATAGACCAATTTCTAATAATGGTCATGAATTAAAAAATATTTTTCAATTTTTTATGATTTTTCCCATTCAGGTGTGACAATCAAGGGGACGGAATTGACATTAGAGAATTTTGATTTGGTAATATAGGCAGAGACTGGCTTAAAAATATAGAAGGTTACAATTTTGGTTACAATTCACTAAAAGTAAAACAACACTAGAAAGTTTTTTTAAATAAATATTTTTATATGACTTGTTATCGCAGGGACGGAAATGACACTTATGAACGACATAATTAATCACTTACCTTTATGAAGTCATTTTTCTGTGTTACCATATGAATAAAATTAACACCACTGGTTGCTATTAACAAACCAACTCACCAACTGACAATAGTTTCTCTCTTGACCACTGCAGTGATGGCGTGAGTCAAGTTAAATACTAAAACTATATTGGGGACGGAATTGACACACTGTCTTTGGACAATTTTAATAATTTTTTCTAACAAAATTTTAATAACTAAAAAAACTTTATTAAATTATATAGTCTTCATTCATCTTTTTTTTATTTAGGTGATATTTTATTCAGTCATATCTGAACATTTTTCAAGTAAATACACGGGTTTGAAGATTTAAACAGCCAAATTGGACAGGGGACGGAATTGACTTTTTGTAGATTATTTGAATTGAAAAAATATGAAATTGAGTAAAATCGGCGTTAAAAAATTTATGAGTGCAACAATAAATGTATACAATTAAAGACTATATTATTAAAAATGGAAAATTTATCTTAAATTGGAAAAAAAACCTAGTGGACTTTACAATGCAAAATATGTTGGATTTGCTCATATACATTTCAACATTACCCCCTAACCTTTTGCGATACCTACACCAATTTATATAAAGACCGTTATTAAAGTATCTACATATAATATCCAACAGAAAATTTAATATGAGTAAAATGTCTAATATCAATAGATTACAAGTTATGGAAATGGAAATATGTTTCAATATAAAACTTCAAGCCATATTCATATAAAACTTCAAGAATTTGCGAGATAATTGTTTTATTAATAAAATTTCGAATTTGGTTGATGATTCGGATTTCAATAAAAAATTTCACTAGTAGATTTGAATTTTTTAGTCAAATCCCACATAATTAATTATAGTTATTAATTGAACACGAATAAATAATACAATAAAACTACGAGGTTTCGATCTACTTGTTCTGCGATCGTTCTCAAGTATGATTACCAACTACGATTTTCTTTAATATAAGAAAATAGAATTTTAATTAAGAATTTTGAATAGAAAGAATTTAATTTTTTAGGACAAATTCTCGGATTTTAGTAGAAATATTCTTTAATTGCGAAATCAGAGGGGATTCATCTCCCCAGGAGTCGAACCTGAGAACTAACATGCTATCCGGGCAGTCAGCTCACACCCTCGAGACAAAAACCTCTCTCTGAATCGCAATATATGTTATAAGCAAAGAAATTTTTCACTCCATCCTTCAATAACGGAAATTAAAAAATTTAGCTTATAAGCTTAAAAGTTTAAAAGAAATTTTATGAAAAGGTCCAATTTCTTCTATACTGGTAACGAATCAACTAGAAATGCCAAAAGGTTTTATTTTTTTCTCATTACATATCTAATTATATCTTTTGAAATATCATATCTGTCTGTTATTTCATTTTATCTTTTATAGAAATTATTTTTTATTAAAATATTTTCATTTTAAAGGGTACTTTATTTGAAGCCTAATTTAAAAAACCCTAATAACTCCTTTGAAATAATTTTTTAAAAATTACAAATTAATTCGATATTATAAAACAATTAATTATTAATTATTATATTCAATTTTGAAAGAAATTGATTAAATACCTTTTGAGAAAATGGTCAAAAACCATCTGTACTTTTAAAAAAACGACGTTTGGTAAGAAATTTTGATCTAGAAATAGGCTTTGAAAAACAATCAAAAATTCCATATGAAATGAAACGTTCACTTGTGTGACATGGTGATGTTTTTTACGGTTCAGATGGTTTTTGACCTTTTAAATTGAAAATATTTTAATAAAAAATAATTTAAAAAAAATATAAAAAGAAATAACAGACAGATATGAAATTTCCAAAGATTTTATTAAATATTTAATGAGAAATAAAAATAAAACCTTTTGGCATTTCTAGGTGATTCGCTCTCAGGAGAGAAGAAATTGAATCTTTTCATAAAATTTCTTTTAAGTAAGTTTTTTCACAAATGCAAAAATTCAAGAAGTTTTTGAAATTTGGAATATAAGTCATTAAAAGCATAATACACATACTGTTAAAATTTGAAGACGATTTACCACACCAAACATGAAATAATTGCAATTAAAAATGACATTTTTAACATAGGGTAGATAGGGAAAGGGTGGGGATATGATCATTATTTTATTTTTTTTTCATTGAAGGACTTTCACCATCTTGATGAAAAACTAATATTTGTTAGAATAATATATTCGGAGTAACTTAAAAAAAAAATTGAAATTATTTACCACGTAGTTTTGATAAAAAACAAAAAAAAAAACCTATTTGGGCGATTATTTTTAGTGGAGGGGATATAAGCACAATGGCTTGGAAACGACCCGCATGTATGTGTGTATCTATATAGAGATTTCGTAGTGTGAGTGGACAGTCAGGTTAAAAAAAATACCCTAAAATTTTAGTTCCTTTCATATTTATAGAGTGGTTACGAGGCTAAAACTTTTTGTGTGGATTGTCGCGAAAGTATTAAAAAAGTACTGTGAACCTCCAGATAGAAGAAATCGATAAAATAAAATCGATTTCTTTCTTATTTATAATTATTTTGGTCTGTTATATCGAGAGGATGTCTCGCCACCAAAAAGACATTTGTTTTTGAAGCAGTTTTTAAGGAATTTGGTGTTGATACTTGGTGAAACATTTTTTAAAATTATTGGATAAAAATACTTGGTAGGTTTCACATTAAGATATAAAAAATAAATTCGTTTTATTTTTTATATCTTAATGTGAAACCTACCAAGTATTTTTATCCAATAATTTTATCTTTTATTTCATAAACTCTCTCATATAAACTTTTCTGTTGGAAATTAAATCTAAAGGTCTTTAATAAAGGTCATTATATAAAAATTATGTACCTCAAAGGGTTAGGTAGTATTGGTGAAATTTAAGTAGAAAGTCAGATAAATACTGCTCTAGCGATCTAGATATTCTATATATAAAAAACTCTAATGAAGAAACATTTTGATATATTAATTTCCTAACAAAAAGTTCATTATCTATAATTAGCTTCGATGACTATTTAAATAGAGAGAAATTGAAAAATTTAAGAGGTTATAGTGTATATATAGTAGGTAAATATATTGGAAACATTCTGTTTCTGGCCTGACCAATACATCAAACTATAAATATCGAAATAGGACATCACTAACGCTTAGACACTCAAATAGTATTTGACTTGATTGTTCAAGAGTCTAGAGATGGAAAGGATAAAAAGTGGTCCTCCTCTAAAGCCATATATGTATTCAAGAGAGACAACAACAACCTTACCACACTTGTGGTCTGGTAAGTTTGGTTTTCAAACAACTCCACTTCTCTGCCCCTTGAGTCTCAATATCTGCTTTTATTCTAAATGGACTTCTGACTCATCCAAATAGAAAATTCCCCTTATTCGCCCATATTACTCATAAATCAACACCTATCTTTTACAAAAAACAAAATAATAATAATAATAAATAAGTAAAAATAAATTAAAAATATTTTATTTTACCGAGAGTAGCAGAGTTGTTGAATCATAATGAGAAATCAATGAGGTTCCCTAAGCTTGATGTAATTAAACATAGACATATTTATAACAAATATATGGTAAATATGTTTAACATAGACATATTTATAACGAATATATGGTAAATATGTATTAAGGTGGTCCTTATTTTGAGTATTTTCGAATTTTTACGCTGACAAGGCCTCATATAGTTAGAAATAAATAAATAAAATATCCCCCAAATTTCAAGTCTCTATCTCAATTATAACCTATTATTATATAAACTTGTTTGCTAAACAGGAACAGTGTGGACCTTCTATGAGTCTCCAATTACTATTTTTGTTTGCTAAATTTCATTAGATTAAGTATAACCGTTCAATAGGTCCTTATTAAAGTAGCCTGATTCTTTTTTTTTTTTTTTTTTTTTTTTTTAATGCAATCGAATGCAAGAAGGGGTGCACCAGTAAAGATGCAGCCCCTATGGATCTCGAAAGACCCTTGCATTACCGAAGAGAAGGGAAAGTTGATTAAGTGAGAGGGTGTAGACGTAGGTGTCTATGCACCCTGGTTTTGAAGGTTTGAAGATCATAGGTGCTGGGAAAGATAGAGGCTGGGAGAGAGTTCCAGTTCCTTGAAGTCATGGGGATATATGTATTCGCGAATGAAGTGGTCCGGCACTTTTCCAATTTGACCGCGAAAGAGTGTTGGGAGTCGGCAAAACGCGTGCTACGTGCAAAGCATGCTTTGGGGGGAATTATTGATTTTATCTCATCAGAGCACCTGCCGTGATAGTATCTATAGAAAAGGGAAAGGGCAGAGACATCTCTTCGATGAGCCAGCGAGTCGAGGGAGTCGGTGAGGGTAGAATCGTCAATTAGCCTGACGGCTCGTTTCTGAATTGCATCAAGGGTAGCAAGAGAATATTTTGAGGCTCCTCTCCACAGATGAGAGCCGTATTCGAGACAGGGGCGGATTTGGGCCTTGTAGATGGTGATTCTGTAATTTATCGCAAATTTGAACCGGAAGTTCTGAAGCTATAAAAACAGAAATCTAAAGTGTTTTTTAATCAGAAAATACCAACGTTTAGATATTAAAACCAACTTTCTACAGTTATTGTATGTATCAGGATTTAAACAATGAGAGAAAAAAATCATACTTTTAATTGATTTATCTACAAGTTTAAGACATTTATAAATATGAGAAGTAAAAAAAAATGAAAATTTCAGCTCGTCCGGGTGTACCGAGTATTATTGACTTGATATTTATATAATATAAGGTAAACTTTGATAAATAATCTTGTGGAATTTATTTATTTATTCTAATGTATGTTCTACGAGATGACGAATTATTTTTTTAATTTGGGAATGTTTTTTTTTCATTACTTTCATCAATTTTAATTTTGCCGGAATAAGAGGTTTTTGCATTCTAAGTATAATTTAAAAAGTGCACGATTTTTTTTTTTATGTATTGTTTAAAAAAGCATAAAAAGTACAAATCACCATATTATCGTAGAACGGTTTCCTTGTTTTCACTTTTTTTTATATAGATACTACCATATGGCATATGTTCTAATGAAATTAAATATATTAGCCCCCCCCCCCCCAATCCCTTTCCGTCCCCAAAACAACAACAACTTAATTGGCACTAAATGTGAGATATACATACTTTCAAATTACCTTAATTTCAAACAAATCTATTTAGACTTTTTAAGAAGATGATTTCCTTCTTGATTCCTTATCTTCAGCAAATACTAAAACCAACTACTGAAATCATCAACACCCTCTACTTACATCCCGTTTTTGGAGTGGGGATGAATATGGAAGACTGGTGGATGGACTTAAGTGGACAAATAGACGATAGACTACTAAAGTAGATAAAGAAGATAGATGGGAGACCAGAAGAAGATAGAAGATAATTTTTAGAAAAAAAACCGAACACTTCAAAAAAATTAAATGCAACAAATAAAATAATAAGAACTCAAAAATCAAATAAAATGCACTAAAAGGTATAAAATAATTATCTAATTTAGTTACAACTAAACGACGAAATTTTTCCATGAAATCACTTTTTGAAGTCGGTGCTAAACAAACTATATAAGCGAGCTTACGCGATGTTGTCTTCATTACACGCCAAACGTACTAAGTAAGATCCGTCGAGTGCGATTCATAAAATGTATATGATTGGCACCGACTTCAAAAAGTGATTTCATGGAAAAATTTCGTCGTTTAGTTGTAACTAAATTAGATAATTATTTTATACCTTTTAGTGCATTTTATTTGATTTTTGAGTTCTTATTATTTTATTTGTTGCATTTAATTTTTTTGAAGTCGGTTTTTTTTTCTAAAAATTATTTTTATTTTTCTCTTTTTAGTGATGTTTACCATGCATCGCAGGTAGATGGGTAGGCCTTTTGTTCTCACATCCGGTCGTTCGACCTTTTTTTATTTATAAAAGATTTTTCCATTATTTGCTCAAAAGAATTGAAGATTTCCGTTAATTTGTCATTGATCATATTCAGAACTTGACCAAATTAATATGGGACCCAGACATTCCGTTGAATTGATAACCTCCTCCTTTTTTAAAAGCCGGTTAAAAAGGGAGCAAGAAACTAAAAAAACATAAGGCTTATGGATATGAATATTTTTTTATTCATATCTACAAGTAGGTACATATATACTATGTATATTATGTCAGTATATTTAATGTACTATTATTTTAAAAAGTATAATATATAAAACCTAAGTCACATTAAGTCTTGACTTTTAAATATTACATACATTAATTTTATAATCTAGAAATTTCGACGTGGTTAAAATAAAATAATAATCTAGTAAATTACTATTATTAATTATGCTTTGTTCATTATACAGTTTCGATCACCATTGACTTGACCGTCTTCAGTAGTACTGCAAATATGAGACATTAAAAAAAATCCTCGTGGAGTATATAAACCAAATTATATCAATTAAATTCATAGATACAATGTAGTTTTAGTTTTTGAAGTATACGTATGAATTTAATTGATGTAATTATACTGCACGAGGTTTAAAAAAATGATTTATAATTGCACTAGGTACTATTGAAGATGGTCCACCAGTCGTGACCGAAACTGTATAGGGAATAAAAAATAATAAATGATAGTAATGTACTAAATTAGTATTTTCTTTAAGATCCTCGACAGTTAAATAGCTATTATATTATAAATTATATTCTTGAAAAAAAGAATAAAATAGATATTAAATAGATGACTCGCGTACTCGTTAAGGAAAATGGCAAAGCAAAAGTTGTCTATCCAATTAAAGGTGTAAGAAAAATCTCAAAAGGAATTAAAATTAGATATTAGGCGAAATACTATATACTCTTTGAAACACATTAAGATATTTTCATTAATAAAGAGGAACCATCTTGGTGGGTTAAAATTGTAAGTTGTAAGAAGTACGATTTACCTCCATTAATCATGAATTTTCCTCTTTACGAATCCTCCAGAATAAGATTTGAATTAGATCAGATTTCTATAAGAACTTGTTTGGACTTAAACAAGTTATAAATAAGTATAAACAATCTCTCTTTTATATTATTGAAAATAATTAATTAATTATTTATTTGAACATAAGATTTCAAGTTGCAAGTAGAAATCAAATTTAAATTTTCTAAGAAAATCAAGAGAGGTTGTCATCTATTAGATCCGAATTAGAATGGATAATTTTTTAATTATATGTCAGAAGGTTTATCCCCCCACCCCCCTTTGGAAATCGAACCCAAGTGGCAAAATTAGCGATCGGGGCCAAATTTCTACCCTGTGTTCACCTCACAACCGATCGTGAAAATTGACAAATGAATATTCAAATCTTTGATTGAAATATTTAGCGCGATACATATGTTAGAGGAGGTGTTCACTACACAAGGTAGCCAATTGGCCCGGATCGCTAATTTTGGCACTCGGGATCGATTTCCAAGTGGATAAAAACCAACCCTTCTGACATATAATTAAAAACAATCCATTCCATTTCGGACCTAATATAGATGACAATGTCGTGATTTTCTTAGATTATTCTTCATTTCTATTGGTATTTTTTTTTTTTAATATTTATTTATTGTTGCTATTTCTCAATAAAATTTTTGATTGATTATACCATACCTATATTGATTTGTTTATCTTTATTCGATGATTTCATTTCATTTGTCTTTTTATTTATATCTTTTTCTATTAATTATTAAAGAATCCTCTCCTTAAAGAAGAAATTCCTAATTATAAGATCTTTAGTAGATTCTTGTCCATCAGTTGAGCCTTTCGATAAGTCTCAGAGGGGTCGTCTGGGATGTCCTATTGTGCCCCTGAGAATTTCATCTTAAAGATTGAAGATCTTTGAATTATTTGAACAAATTAAATTACATAAATACTCATAAATATAAATATCATAAAGATAAGAGTAAATAAATATTATATGTAATATTCATTTACTATGAGTTAAGGATTCTTGGTCACTTGTTTCACATTAAATTCAAAAATTTTAATGTGAAACAAGTGACCAAGAATCCTTAACTCATAGTAAATGAATATTACATATAATATTTATTTACTCTTATCTTTATTAAAGATGTTTCACCTTGCACCAACACCACAATCTCTACTAATTATATAAATATGTATAAGGTGATTTCTGAAAAAGTGACTATCATTTCAATCGATAATTGTGGAAAATTAAAAAATGTATTTGCCGGACAGTAGAAGAGTTAGATTTTAATGGAAAATTAAGGGTTGATTTTTTTCACCCTTTGTGATAAAGGGTTACAAAAATCGTCAAAAACTGCCATTTTATTAGAATCAGTTATCTGTCAAATTTCATTCTTCTACATTATTCCATAGTGGATATATTAAATAAAACAACCCCCCCCCCTAAATTTAGAGGGCTGTAACTTGGAAGGGAAGGGGTTTTGAACAACAAATTATATAAAATACCATCTTTAATTTTTGCTTAAAATCACCCTTTAAAATATTTAACATCAATTTAGAAACACCCTGTATATATACTTATGTCTATAGGTAGGTATATATCATTGTCTATTTTCAAAATATTTATTTGTTTATAGATAGTTGCTTAATCTTTATTTCTTAAAGCAACTATTTTTTCAAATTTCTTAAAATATTCTTTGATAAAGTAAGAATTTCTCGCGAAAGGTTTGGATTTCAAATAAACGTTTCTATTTAAATGTAAATATCTCAATTATTAAACTTTTGTCAGGACTATATTTTGTCAAACAATTTATTTTAACACCTATATCGTCTATTAAAAATAAATCTCCACTTTCGAAAATACCCCTTATAATATATAAATAATTTATTTTTAATGAAATATTCTCAACAGAAGCTACGATGACGTTTCAACACTTAATTCTGGAGTCGTTTTAAAGAAGCTGCGATGTCACACCATAAGAATGATTGATCTTCAGATTTAAGTTTCGAAGTTTGTAAGAAATGTACAATCTGATAGAATATTTCATTAATAATGACTAATCTAGAGAATTTCATTTGAATCTTTTTTACAGATTACCTAATCATCCATCGAAAAAAAATCCAATTTCATTAATAAAATTTTTGAGGTGCTTATCTATTCATTAGATTGATCTAATAATCAATTAAAATATATAAGTTTTTTATAAAATGTTTATTTTCTTTTTATAACTATTACACAAGGTTTGTACATGCTGATTGCAGATTATATTATCTATATAAGATACGAATTGCGCGAATTTCAACATCTTTTTTTGTATTTTGTATATGTTTTACCCTTAATAGCTTAGGATATGTAAGGAAATAGTATAATGAAATTGAATTATCGTTAAAACCATCTTTTAAACAAAAATGAATCTAAATCAGATCACTTCTTTTTCATTTATTGGATTTTAAATATTCAAAGTAACTTTCGCATTTATCTATGTGTAAATTTAAATAGAACCAATTTTAGGGAAAAAAAATACGGAAAAATTGAATTTTGTTCAGGAAGAAGGTTATAGGTGAAACTATTTAATAAAATTGAATATTTGCTCAATACGTAAGTATGGTAAGTAGATAGTAAAATATTCATGTACAAAACTTGACTAATATTTTAGGTACTAGTTTATCGAAAGAAAATAAACATTTTTGAAAAAATGCAAAATTGTTTTGATTTGACAATTATTATTAGTAATTGTCTATTAGATTTGTGTATTTCAAAATTTTTCAAAACCTTGTACCTATCTATTAAAAAATATTTTATGATTAATTTTCTAGTCACGAAGAATATGTAATTTATATTTGTTAATCCTCAAAGTTTTTTATGTAACACTATTAATATGAAATTAAATAATTTTAAATAAATTACAGTGAATTAATATGAGATTTTTAATTAAATTTTTATATAAATTCAATATTTCGACAAAAATCTTGTGAAAATCAACGAATGCAAAATAATATTTAGAAAAATATGATATATATGATTGATATAAATGTGTGAAATATCTATGTTAATACTCGTAAGTTAAGGATGATTTATGTATACAAAGTGACAATTTCCAGATCTTGAACGAAATTTACTACTGAAGATGGTCAACCAGTGGTGACCGAAACTGTTTAGTGAATTAATAAAATAAATAATAATAATTAAATGAAATTATTGTCTTTTATTAGTTTGTGACTAAAAAAACCTTTCAATTTAAAAATAATAGAAATAATAAATAATTATTCCTAAAAAATATCCTTGTTGTAGTGTTTTTAAAAATGGTGCAAAAACATTCACACTGACCAGGAGGGCGGGGGGGGGGTAAAGGATCATGAATCCCCCTCATGATAGTCTGTATGAAGAAAGGAGAATAAATTCGCTAAATTTCATTCAACTAAATCACTTTATTTCGGGGTAATAAAATAATCAAATAGATAATTAAAAACTTTAAACGTCCTAATGCTTTGTGAATAGATAATCATCATCATCATCATCATAATATTTAATAAAGATTTTTGATCTTTTTTTTAATATTTCGGTACTCCCCTACCTAAAAAAATATTAATGAATACAAGCCTGGTGCTATGTGTGAAGAAAAGGAGGGATAAATTTCAACTAAATCGCTTTATTTTGGGGTAATAAATATATTTTAAATGACAAGTGGACTCTTATAATTATTAAAAATAATTAAATAGGTAATTTGAAACTTTAGACGTCCTAATGTTTTGTGAATAGATAATAATAATAATAATCATAAAGAGAAACAAAGAGGTTGTCCTCTGCTTGATGCAATAAACATATATATATATCGAAATTATATATCTGTATATATATATATTATTTATTTGTTTGAGACTATAGTTTCGAAGACTTGGCCTTCATCATCAGTCTTTTTTAATTATAAATATTATTTTTCATGGGGTCAATATCGTATGGATATTGAAAATTTTAACTTGCTCCCAGCCAAGATCAAAAATTTTCAATATCCATACATATTCGACCCGAAAATCCCATGAAAAATAATATTTATAATTAAAAAAAGACTGATGATGAAGGCCAAGCCTTCGAAACTATAGTCTCAAACAAATAAATAATATATATACAGATATATAATTTTGATATATATGTGTGTATGTTTATTTGCATCAAGCAGAGGACAACCTCTTTGTTTCTCTTTGTGAATCAACAACTCTGCTACTCTCGGCAAAATAAAAACTTTTCAATTTTTTCAAATAATCATATTTAATAAAGATTTTTAATAATAAAAAAAAAAAAAAAAAAAATTTATTTCGGTTCACCCGTAAAATAAAAAATATTACTGAATACGAGCCTGGTGCTCTGTGTGAAGATAGGGATAATAAATACGATAAATTTCAACTAAATCTCTTTATTTTTGAGTAATAAATATATTGTTGAAGAAATTAAAAAAATTTAAATGACAAGTGTTCTCTTATAAGTTATTAAAAATAATCAAATAGGTAATTAGAAACTTTAGACGTCCTAATACTTTGTGAATAGATAATAATAGTAATAATAATAATCATAATATTTAATAAAGATTATTGACATTTAAAAAAAAAATATTTCGGTACACCCGTAAAATAAAAAATATTACCGATTACGAGCCTGGTGCTCTATGTGAAGAAAGGGATGATAAATACGGAAATTTCCAACTAAATCGCTTTATTTCGGAGTAATACATTGTTGGCAAAATAAAATGACAACTGTTTTCTTATAATTATTAAAAAATAATCAGATCAATAAAAATGTCCAAATACTTTGTGAATAGATAGGAGAAGCGATTTATGCGGAGGTGGGTTCTTTTGTGCGTTTATAATAAGAGGGGGTTGGCTGACTGGTCACCTACCTTGTGCTCGTGGACTCGTGTTACTCGAGGGGAGAGTTTATTCCAATTCCATCCTAGCAGTTGACGGCTGGTGTAAACGGCAGGTGTAAGGGATGCACTAGTTAATTAATGAAGGTAGTAAGGTCACTCACAGCTCACAGGCAGACCGGCATGGCACCGAGATCTCACGTCTCCACATGAGCAGCTCGGGACCAGGTCTCAACTCTCAACTGAGTCTTCGGCTCACCGTCGTCGACAAAAGTGAAAGGTGTATCGGTGGGGGGGACGGCAGGCCCCCCTGGATCCGGGCCCCTCCCAAGAGAACGCCCCCCGCACCCACCCTAAAAACACTTCCATTAATTAACCGCCTCAAAGGTAGCTAAGGTGATCGATCTGATTCAAAAAAAGCGCCATTTTATTGCCAAAAAATCAACCGAATCGCTCTCTTTCTCTCTCTCTGCCTTTCGACATTTATACAAGAATATTTTTTTCAGGTGGCACAATGGAGAAGGTCACCTTCATCAAGAATCGAAAGACATAAAAAGAGGATTGGAATGACTAACCCCTAAAGGAAATGAAAACTCACCAAAATGTTTATATCTTTATAATACCAGCAGCAACGTATTATGACTTTGGATCCGAATGAAAATTTTTAGGTTTTTTTATTTTTTTTATTTTTTTTTTTTTAATCCAATCAAATGTAAGAAGAGATACATTTAGCTGATGCATTCAGGGCCGGCTCAAGGCACGATGTAAGAGGGTGCCTTGCAAAATTATTATTTTTAATAAAACATGGGGAACGCGGTGTGGGTTTATAAACAGTTTTAAATTATAATAGGTTGTAGCTGGTGTTTCACAGTGAGCCAATGCAGCACGTCAATGTACTCCTATTGATGGACTTACAAGCAGAAATATATTGAGTAGGGTGCTCCTTATTTTGGATATATTCGAATATTTATGCTGACAGGAGCTCATATGGTTAGAAATAAATAAATAAAAATATCCCCCAAGTTTCAAATCTCTATCTCAATTTTAACCTAGTGCTACACAGCGACTAAGTTTCCCATCTAAATAACATGGAGTTTTTGGCATTGAACGATCAATTTTTTATTCCGGCAAAGGTTCAAAAAAATTGAAACTCTGTAGACTTTATCCTTATAATAGTAACTATCCTTCAGAATTTTTACAGATTTTTAGCTATTATAATTTTGGAGTCTATAACTTACTAATACTAAGATATAGCAGTATTTTATCTAGATGTAACTCCAAAATTGTAATAGCTAAAAATCTGTAAAAATTCTGAAGGATAGCTACTATTATAAGGATAAAGTCTACAGAGTTTCAAATTTTTTGAACCATTACTTTGGCCGGAATAAAAAATTGATCGTTCAATGCCAAAAACCCCATGTTATTTAGATGGGAAACTTAATCGCTGTGTAGCACTAGGTTAAAATTGAGATAGAGACTTGAAACTTGGGGGATATTTTTTTTATTTATTTCTAACCATATGAGCCCCTGTCAGCGTAAATATTCGAAAATATCCAAAATAAGGAGCACCCTAATATTGGGTGGTATTTAAAAACTAAATGGTTTAACTCAAATTATTTTATTTTTCCCCACCACCAACTAGAACCTATTATAATGTATTATTTTTAAAATGAAATTTATTATATTAGTAAATTTGTTGTTTTATGTATATATAATACCATGGGCGATCCCAGGGGAGAGGAGGGTGGACCCGCCCCTCCCGGGGGGGGGGGATAGAATAGGAAAATTCTGAAACAGCCCTGACTTTCAGCCCGGCAACATCAAACTATGTTTAATGTACCGTGGGTAATGTAACGTGTTTTTGTATTTAACCACTACTGGATTAGTGTATTGTACTTGTAAAAAAAAACTCAAAAAATTAAATATTTAATAATGTGATTATTTCGTCTCCAAGCGCCGGAGAGAAGTTGATTCGAGATTTTTGGAACCCTTCATTATTATGCTCATAGGATTACTCATATTTTATTTCTATTACTCATCGAATAGAATAGGGTGGTGGTTATATTAGTACTAAAAGAATCTTGTTTTTGGGAACAGCAATACAAAATTATTGTATATACGTATATAAAAAAAATAATTATAATTTAATGGGGTATCAGAGACGATTTTTAAGCCTCTTTGTTATATAAAAACAATTTTGACATTATTACTAGACTTTACAATTACATTAACTCATTCTACATTAATGCAAACAAGGCACAAGATCCTGGGGCTCATTTCACATTCACAAAAATCATTAATACTGGAAGGTCTTAGCCGCCGAGACTTTATTTGAAGTATTTCCCTGTTACCTTATCCAGCCATGATAAGGCGAACTCCCGTTCTACTGCTAAAACAACTACTATTGAAGTAATAAATTAGTTTAATAAAAATATTCTACTTAGGTATACAAGAAGGATGCTATAACTTCCCCCTACCCTTAATTTATTTGTTGGGGGTGAATTTCCTGTCTCACCTTCATTTTCTCACATCGTAGATAAAAAGCCTGACTTGCGAAAGTTTTGAAACTTTCTATGCCCTCACTTATCTTCTATTAATTTTGGCCATTTGTTTCGAAAATCAGTTCTATTTAGCTCGCGATATCTAATCGTTGTGTAAATCGGGCATTCTAATAGGGTATAGTCTACGGTTAACTTTTCCAGATATATTTATTTAATTCGAGAGTCTGAATTTCGTTCTTCTTGTATGTAGATTTACTCGATCTATTTATTGAAAAAAAAATATTTATACTCTGCCTGCCGGGTAGGTCAAAATATTAAATTCATTTTATTTTTATTTATTTTTTTTGTCTTACCTTATTTAGAAATGTCATTTGTCAATATGATATGTAGAGAAAAATAATTTTTATGAAGATAAATCAAGAATAACGCAAGAACAGAAAGCCGTTTGGAAGTTTTTTCTAGTGCCAAAATGTTTATATTTCCAAAACGAAGAACTGATCAGATTTTAGGTTTTCTAACTTAAGGTAGTTCTTTCACAAATGCAAAAATTCAAGAAGTCTTCGAAACTTGGAATATAAGTCATTAAAAGCATAATAAACATACTGTTAAAATTTGAAGACGATTTACCACACCAAACATGAAATAATTGCAATTAAAAATGAAATTTTTTACATATGGTAGATTGGGAAAGGGTGGGAAAATGATCATTATTTTATTTTTTTTTCATTGAAGGACTTTCACCATCTTGATGAAAAACTAATATTTGTTAGAATAATATATTAGGAGTAACTTAAAAAAAATTGAAATTATTTACCTCGTAGTTTTGATAAAAAATAAAAAAAACATATTTGGGCGATTATTTTTAGTGGAGGGGATATAAGAACAATGACTTGAAACGATCCATTCATAAAGAGGATATAGTAGTGTAAAAAGAACAGTCACGTTAAAAAAACATAACCTAAAATTTTAGCACCGTTCATATTTATAGAGTGGTTACGAGGCTAAAACTTTTTGTGTGGTTTGTCGCGAAAGTACCTCCTTAAGAAAAAAAAAATTGTTTTTCTATTTTAATGCTTCTGCTAAGGAAGAAGAAAGTTTTAAACACTGCTGTGGAGAGAGGAAGGAAACATTTTGTTTGTTTCCTTCATTGACCCTTTGAAACCCTGAAGAAGGAGGAAGAATCCTCCGAAACGTCGGTTTGAAAGGAAAGGAGGAAAGAATCCAATAAATTACACCTTATTTGGATATGTGTTAATTTTTTCTTTCTTCACTACCCCTGGGCTGCCTTCCATTACTTTCAGTTAAAATTTCTCCCCCCCCTCTCTCTCAGAGAAAATTTCGTGCAAATAAATTTTAATTAATTTTGCATGAAAAGACTTAAGGGGGACAGGGACGGGCAATTGTTAAGTACGGGGCTCATGGCATCTGAACCCACCCATTCAATCTTCCCTGCTGCCTCTCACGCCTTTTCCTTTAGCGTTTCACTTTGATTTCCACTCAAACTATTTCTAACTCGCTACCTTCGCTTAAGTTCTCTTCAAAAAAATAAAACAAATCATTTTGTCACCTATAAGAACATTAATAAAAAATATATTTTGAAGGAGACAATAAAAGAACTGTGTTTTCTGCTGGAGTTATAAATACAATTTAGAAGTGAATAAAATGAAAGAGGGGGAGGGTACTTTTCTTCGAAACTGAGGGGGTTCATTTCATGGAAACGGGGGGGGGGGGTAAGTCATGAAGGTGGGGGCACCCTTGCCTACTTTAAAAATATTACTGCTAAATAATTGTGTGCTGTCACTACTATCTACATAAATAAAACTATTATTATAAATAAAATTTACAATTCCATCAGAAGACACATCTCTCCATATATAAAAATTCTGCTACCCTCGGCACAAAAACTTTCCAATTTAAAAAATATATTGACGAGTTTAGTGCACACTTGCACTCACCATAAATTATTAAAGAATCAACTTTAAAATAAAGTAAATTAAACTAATATAAGAATTAAAAGTAAATTTATTTATTTGAATTTTGCTTTTAAAAGAAGCAGATTAAAAAAACAAAAAACAAACTTACCCAGTAGTATCTAACAAAGACCGCTGGCCGAAGCTGCTAGCTTTACATTCAAACAAGGGGGAACTTGGAAATCATTTTTATTTAGTGAGCAAAAATGTTGTAAGTTATTTTTTATAAAAATGAATAATAATTTTTGTAATAACCTCCTTCTTTTTTTAAATAGAAGCCTAACGCCTATTTACCACTTTAGTATTTTCCAAAAAAAAGAAACGAATTAAAACACTACTACTCCTTTGATCAAGAATATCAGAAATGTTGCTGTTGTTTTCCAAATTTAAAAAAAAAATATATACGTTAGGGTGCTCCTTATTTTGGATATTTTCGAATATTTACGCTGACAGGGGCTCATATGGTTAGAAATAAATAAAAAAAAATATCCCCCAAGTTTCAAGTCTCTATCTCAATTTTAACCTAGTGCTACACAGCGATTAAGTTTCCCATCTAAATAACATGGGGTTTTTGGCATTGAACGATCAATTTTTTATTCCGGCCAAAGTAATGGTTCAAAAAATTTGAAACTCTGTAGACTTTATCCTTATAATAGTAGCTATCCTTCAGAATTTTTACAGATTTTTAGCTATTACAATTTTGGAGTTACATCTAGATAAAATACTGCTATATCTTAGTATTAGTAAGTTATAGACTCCAAAATTATAATAGCTAAAAATCTGTAAAAATTCTGAGGATAGCTACTATTATAAGGATGAAAGTCTACAGAGTTTCAAAATTTTTGAACCATTCCGTATGGAAATAAATAGATTTCGAAATATGTTTTTTATATATTTTTTGAAAATATAAATAAAATATATAAAATTTTTTGTCTTAAATTTATGTAAAGTTTATATTAGAGCGACATAAAAATAAATATATTTTAAGAATATATAGAAAACATAAACATTATATAAATTTAACACAAAAATTTTATATTTTTAATATATTTTCTAATAAATATATAAACAACATATTTCGAAAATCTATTTATTTCCATACGGGCTACTTTGGCCGGAATAAAAAATTGATCGTTCAATGCCAAAAACCCCATGTTATTTAGATGGGAAACTTAATCGCTGTGTAGCACTAAGTTAAAATTGAGATAGAGACTTGAAACTTGGGGGATATTTTTTTTTATTTATTTAGAACCATATGAGCCCCTGTCCGCGTAAATATTCGAAAATATCCAAAATAAGGAGCATCCTATTATACGTAGTTCTTAAGCTCCCTTGGATCTATGATGTCCTAGAGCTCTTATACATTCAGGTCACTAGTGGAGAGCCTGAGCACACAAGATAATTTGTTAATGTAAACGCTAACTAATGTACCCTGGAATTTGACCAATTTATCCAATTAATGAAATTCCTTTAAACAAAAGTTAAAATTAATAAAAAATCTCATCATGGGATGTCCAACCCGAAAGATTCTTTCAGCATTATCATTTCTATGGCAAAACCCTCGAATATATATATATATGCTTAAGAATGCAATCGGACTTGAATAAAATAATGAATTGGTATGATGCGAACCTGCTCTTCCTCAACTTTGTTAAATGTTATACTATTAGTTTTTCTAAACAACCTAACCACTTTAAATTCAATTATATACTCGAAAATGGCACTACCTGTATTAGAGTTAACTTCTATTAAAGACGTTGGAGTTATTTTCGATTCCAAACTCACATTTAAAGAGCACATCACGTATGTAGTGGGTAGGGCTAATCAGAGTTGGGGTTTTATATCTCGTAGCACTAAGTCATTCAAAAATCCTGATGTGATTAAATACTTATATGCAACTCTAACCAAATCAATTCTTATGTATGCATCTGCTATTTGGAGACCGAATGTGAGGGTGACATTGTTAGGATAGAGAGAGTTCAGCACAAAGTTCTAAGAAAATTAACATCACTGTGTATAAAATTATGTCGGATCAAGTGAAATGTACAGAGCTTGCTGGTCTCTTTCCTGTATATAGCCCTAATTATGTATTAAGAAGTATAATGCCATTCTATCCAGAGATGCCTACTAGTAGACATTCTGAAAGAAATCCTGTCTTCAGACTCTGTCATTGTTACAATGAGTTAGCACAAAAATTGGTTAACCCTCAGGAATTTTCTTTGGAAATTAATAAGGTAGCGGCTTTATTCAAGAAGCTCACACTTATTTATGAATAATTAATGTAATGCTGATGTATAATTATGTAATATATGATGTTGATGTATGTAATGAGTATTGTTGGTGTATAATTTTATAATTTTGTAAATTGAGGCTTTTAGCCGTTGAAAAAATGAATAAATAAATAAATAAATATACTCCCAAATTATTAGAATGTCACCAAACACTTGATTCAAGAGTAATACTGACAAATGTTCTAGCATTTATTATTATTGTTATCCCCATAATAATTATTATTTAATTATTATTTCATCCTCGTGCATAAATTGATTTTTGAAGTCTTAATCCTTTTTCAAATTAAACAATTTTTTTTTTCTAAATTTATCCACTTTTTTTGCTTCAGCTTAAGATGCCTTTCAAAAGAAGCTCTTTACTGAAACTCGTGTTGGAGAGTTTGATAGTCAGCCAAGAGATGGCTCCATTGCATGTCTCTCTGTCTTTCTTTAAGCTTTGAGGTGTCTCCCTCTGCGGAGGAAAATGCATTCAACCAACTGCAAGACACCTGCAAGCAAGATCCTTCTTTTCAAGACATAATAAATAAATAATTTCAAAAAATTTCTTTGATACAGGAAAAAAATCCCAATTAAATATATATCAGATACTAAAAATAGACCAATAAAAAAAAGTCCAATTTCAAAGTATAGATAAAATATATTTTATAAGCATTATTAAAAAAAACTTTATTCCAAATAAAGTAAAATTGTATATCTTGAGATAGTAGATTTATCAAAGAGGAATGTCGACTTTTGACTCATTAGTGTATATGTTGAGTTTCTTAAATGAGTATGATCAAATCCTCATAATCAAATGCAATTTAATAATAATAACTATTATTATTATTATATATGTATATATATTGAAATTACATTTTTATTTCAAAAAGTAGCATAAGTAATGTTTCTAAAGGAAATGCATTTCGAAGGTGTATATAAAAAAAGGCGGAAATGAAAATGAGGAGATGATCCACCTAAATGCCAAGTTGCTTAATATCAACTAGCAAGATAATGTAATTGAGATCAATCCAAAGTTCATTAAAGGTCAGGTGAGCAGGCGTGTGTTCGCTTCTATTCACAACAATTTCTTTTAAAACATATTATGATTACTGATAGTGTAGGCGTTGAAATCAATCATCTTGTTTTGTTACATACATTACCGGGTTATTAAGCAATTAGATATTGTCACATTTATATGTACAGTCTCGACGAGAACTTAGGCGGACCCTTTGATAGGGTCTTATCACGGACCTCCCTCTTATTAAGGTAGTTGTTTCACCATATGGGTTTTCTTAGGATTTTTTTGAAATTTAGACAGATTATTATTTAAATACTTCTGCATCGATTGGTGGCAAAACGAAATTTATGAACAATATAGTTCCGGAGATATTAAATTCCAAAGATAGAGTTTTTCAGACTCTTATACATTGCACTATACGGAAGAGTTTACATACATATTTAAATATAATTAAGAAACTCTTCTTACCATTGTTAGAAAAAACTAAACCAACATTAAACAATAACTAATACATTTTTTAAGAAAATTTTAATTCATAGTTACAACACAGTTTCTGAGATAATAATGAATAAATAATGAAAAATTTACACTAAAAACAAGCTGGCAACAACGCATTTATTTAACCTAAAAAGTGGGTTAACTTTAGTAATTTTTTTGACGTTTTTTCGCTTCAGCCATTGTCGCAACAGCTTTCAATCGCTTATTAAGAACTTTTTGTTTTATAAATCTCCCTTTATAATGTACTTTATCTGAAATTTCTATGATAAAATATATACAAGCTCGGACAGTGTTGCCAGATTTGTCAAACGAGCACGGGATTGGCTAGTAGTGGTACATAAACAGCAAAAAGTTTTGGGCTTATGAATTATGAATCCTTATTGTCTGTTCTATATACTCTAGCATTAACTTTTTGCTAGTATTGTCGCGAAACAACTACCTTAATATTGTTAATTCCTAAAATATAAATTCAATTTTCATTTATATTCATCTTTATTATATATATATCATTATAATTTGACTTTTCCCTATTACCTTTTAATTCTCGAACCTTCATAGCTGTTGCTTTTGTTAATATCTCAGAGAAAGTGGTGTTGATTTTATAATTGTCGCAATCATCCCCAACCAATAATTAATCGAAAAATATCCAGTTTTTTTTTTTTTTTTTAATGCAATCGAATGCAAGAAGGGGTGCACCAGTAAAGATGCAGCCCCTATGGATCTCGAAAGACCCTTGCATTACCGAAGAGAAGGGAAAGTTGATTAAGTGAGAGGGTGTAGACGTAGGTGTCTATGCACTCGGGTTTTGAAGGTTTGAAGATTATAAGTGCTGGGAAAGATGGAGGCTGGGAGAGAGTTCCAGTTCCTTGAAGTCATGGGGATATATGTATTGGCGAATGAAGTGGTCCGGCACTTTTCTAATTTGACCGCGAAAGAGTGTTGGGAGTCGGCAAAACGCGTGCTACGTGCAAAGCATGCTTTGGGGGGAATTATTGATTTTATCTCATCAGAGCACCTGCCGTGATAGTATCTATAGAAAAGGGAAAGGGCAGAGACATTTCTTCGATGAGCTAGCGAGTCGAGGGAGTCGGTGAGGGTAGAATCGTCAATTAGCCTGACGGCTCGTTTCTGAATTGCATCCAGGGTAGCAAGAGAATATTTAGAGGCTCCTCTCCATAGATGAGAGCCGTATTCGAGACAGGGGCGGATTTGGGCCTTGTAGATGGTGAGAAGATGTGGGGGCTTGTAAAATCGCTTGGACCTGAATAAGTAGCCAATCTTCCTTGCTGCAGATTTCGCCACAGAGGAGATGTGTTCATTCCAAGACAGGTCAGATGCGACAGAGACGCCCAACATGGATAGGCTGTCACACATTTTCAGGGTATTCGAATCGAAGTGAATATCAGGGAAATTTTTATTTTCGCGCCTAGAAATTAGACAACAGTGATAGAATTTGTCAATCCACATTTGCATTTCACCATGAATTCACATTCAAGAAGATCCCGTTGAAGATCCGCGACAAAATCTGCTATCGACTGTCGTTCCTTTTGGTAGACGTTTAAAAAATAGTGTTGTGAAACCACTACATTTTTCTTTGGACTGAGCATATTTCTTAAAAATTTTATTAAGTCTTCATATGAAAGGTCTTTTATTACTTTTTCAGGTCCGAGAACTGCGGCTAAATTGTTATAGTGCGTTGGGCCAATTGAAGCACATAGAAGTTGAGCAATTTTCTTATGATCCGTGATGTTTTTCATCGAATGGTAGATTTCGAATCGTTCTAGGTAATTTGAAAATTTTTCATTCTTCGGTTCGAAATTTTGAAATGGTGCAATATTATTTAAATTCTGCTGACCTGTATTTTGTTGATTCATTTGAAATTGAGTCTGGAGCTGAATAATCAAGGCTTGTTGTTGTTCAAAGTGTTGTTTCTGCATTGCCGTTAATATTTCTTGAAATTGATTTGCATCCATTTTGTTTATTTTTTTTTCTTTTCAGTTTATCAAAACAATTCAAAACAAAAGAATAATAAAAGAAAAAATGTCACTTGATGATTCTTGTTTCACCTCGTCGCCAATTATTGTACCCTGATTCTGTATTAAGAATCTGGAAGCTGGGTATTAGTACTATAAATAATGCACGCATGTCTCAGTTTATATTCATCTTTATTATATATCTATATACCAGATTCTTAATACATAATCAAGAAACAATAGTGTCCCAGAACCGCGGCCTCCCCTGCCCAGCTCTCTCGGTGCCTCTGTGTATATAATCAGTGGCGCAACCACGGGGGGGGGCTAAGTGGGCTGAAGCCCCCTCCCCCCAGGACTAGGAAAAGAATAAACGTAAAAGTAAAAATCAAAAAATTAACAAATGAAAATGAAAAAAATATTTGGTAAATTTTAATCAATATACAATTTGATGGCTGTATATGTATATAATTAAGTAATGGAGAGGGATTCATTCAATGTTAGCAGCTCTTAGGAACTGATGATGGCATTATTTAATTAAAGCCGAAACGTTTTCTATAATTGGGAGTTTTTTATTCAGCAGAGGCTACCCATTGGCTGAATCCCTCTCCATTACTTAATTAAATAAAAACATTTTTTCTAAAGAAGGAAGTACTGTATCATTTTGAAATCTTGACTCAAATGTGGGCCAAAAAAATATAATATTTTTTTTTTTTTCTCCAAAAGTTTAGTAAGTATTAATGGTTTTATTTTGATTTCTGGTCACCAGGATTATTCAGGATTGCGTAACAAAAATTAGAATTATAATATATAAAAATTTGTGGCCACAACATCTCATTATTTAGACCAGGGTAGCCATTTCAAAAAATACCTCCTAACTCGAAAACTATAGAGACTTTTATTAAAAGAATTTTCTAAATTCTTGGACGTCATAAACTGGACTATCTCTCTGTTCACGGTGGGACACGGGACACCCTGTATACATATAACAAAGTCTCAGTTTTGAAGAAATAATTATTTTCATAAGTTTTTTAATTAATTATTAACTGGTGGTTGAATAAAACAAAACAAGTTGTGGATTAAATAAACCATAGCGGTTAAAATCAGAAAAATTACTAAGAGACCACTTCATTCGCAAATACGTTTGTCTCCACGACTTCAAGGAACTGGAACTCTCTCCCAGCCTCCATCTTTCCCAGCACTTATAATCTTCAAACCTTCAAAACCCGGATGCACAAAACACCTACGGCCTAACACTCTCGCCTAACTAACTTTGCAAGGGTCTTTCGAGATCTATATGGGCTGCATCCTTACTGGGGCGTCCTTTCTTGCATTCTGATTAGGATAAAAAAACAACTATTTTTAACCGACTTCAAAAAAGGAGGAGGTTCTCTATTCGACTGAATTTTTTTTTTTTTTTGTGTCTATGTTACCTCATATCTCCGCCAATTGTGAACCGATTTTGAAAAATTTTGCATTGGGTTCAGTCTAGCTTCCGATTGGTCCCATTTTTTTTTTATAGGTATTAGACCTTTCTTGTTAGGTTTGTTCAGGCCTAACTTCTTTGTTTATGAACCGATTTCGATGATTCTTTTTTATTGGAAAGGGGGTATCTTAGGGATGGTGCCATATTAATTTGGCCAAGTTCTGATGATATGATCACTATTAATAACATCACTAAAAAGAGAAAAATAAAAATAATTTTTAAGAAAAAAATAAAAACCGACTTCAAAAAATTAAATGCAACAAATAAAATACACTAAAAGGTATAAAATAATTATTATCTTATTTAGTTACAACTAAACGACGAAATATTAACATGAAATTACTTTTTGAAGTCGGTACCAAACAAACTATACCTATAAGCAAGCGTACCCGCCAAACGTACTAAGTAAGATCCGTCGAGTGCGATTCATAAAAGGTATATGTTTGGCACCGACTTCAAAAAGTAATTTCATGTTAATATTTCGTCGTTTAGTTGTAACTAAATAAGATAATAATTATTTTATACCTTTTAGTGTATTTTATTTGTTGCATTTAATTTTTTGAAGTCGGTTTTATTTTTTTTTCTTTAAAAATTATTTTTATTACTGATAAAGGTAGAATTTCTCCCGAAACGGTTGAATGTTTAATAAATGATAAAGCAACTCTTATGATATATTATTAAAAATTATCCATTCCATCTTGGATCTAGTTGATGACAATTTCTTAAGGATTTTATTAGAATATTTAGAGGTATGTTAGGTTGACTATCTCTAAGGGGCTAAGCTACATTTGTGAGAAAACTTGCAAAAATCCCATTTATTCTATACCAACTGCAAAGCCCGATTTCGGCGGGCATCTTACTAGCCATAAGGCTACTAGATTCTATTTCTCAGGAACTATTAGTAGGTTTTAAAAAATAATGATTTAAATTTTATTCGTCTACCAACTATTAGTGGATTTTAAAATTAAAAACACTTCCAGCATCGTCGCGCAAGCCAATTATCTACTCTTATTAAACGAGCAAAAATTGTATATTTATTTATATATATATATATATTTTATATTTGTTTGTATATATATTTGTATCTTAGTTCTATTTTGAAAACGGCTCTACCGATTTTGATGAAATTCACGGGTTAGGGGGTTTTTGGGGTGACAATTCGATCTGTCACGGTCTCATCTTCGACAAAATTGTTTTTGATGGGTTTTTTCGTAATCAAATTAATTATTCTCAGGTAGACAAATCCCATTCTTAGGGTTTTAAAAAAAGGTTACTCTTTTCCTTTTGTACCCAGGCAGACAATGGGTTGGGTTAATCCTTTTTTCTCAAAGGCCTTGAAGAAGTATTGTGATTGTGGATTTTAACATATTTTGTTCTCCCTAAACGTTAGAAATATTAATAAACGTTTTATAATTGTTTTTATAATGAACTTTATTTATTTAATAGAATAAAAAATAATCAAGAATTTATTTAAAAATATATTTCGCATAAGCAGGTCTCAATTTTCTGAAAAAACAACACATTTTGATAGGTTTTATTTATTAACAATTGGATGAATAAAAATGAATCATATGGTTGAATCAAAACAGGTGCAGGAGGTGGGGTGCAGTGGTGGGTGATCCGGGGGTAGGGCGAGGTTTCGGGGGTGGGGTCGAGCGGGGTGGAGGTGGGGGGGGGGGTACAGTGGGCGAATATTATATATTTTTGTATTTTTTTTTAATTTGAAAACGGCTCTCAAATAAAAATCGACCTTTTTATCAGAATTTTAAATTAATTTAAAAATAATATTAAAATAAAGCTTTTAACTGAAGGAAGAAGTTACCGAGCATCGCTCGGCATATAAGTTATAAGTTTAGATAATTCTAGTTAAATAGTCATGTTGCTAGCATCCCGGTGGAATTTATTGGGCGGGATGCTCGGATCTTGACACCTGCAGGAAGAAGCTTAACAAAGAAAACCAAATACTAGGAAATATAAATAAGGAAAAGAAGAATAAGTAGAAGAAGAAGAAGAAGAAGGCCCGGGTGTAACGATTGGCCCCTGACGCATGCGCTTTTTCCTCCCATTGACTGGAATGAATGAAGGAAGAAGCCTCCGGCCGCACGTTCAGTGTTAGGAGTGACATGCTCACCGGTACTTCTTTGCTTCCACTGGCCATTGAGACATGCTGCATGGACCAACAAGCCCTCTGGGGAGCTCTACAGGTCAGTCAGTTCAATGGACAGGGAAAACCTAGACCATCTGCAGAGAGGCTCGAACCGATCACGCCCTCCAAACCCTCGCTTTTGTGGGTTAAATCAATCGAATCCAATTGGCTACTGCTGCTACTGCTACTGTTGTTGTTGTTGTTGGTTATTGCTCTGACTACAAAATCGTTACTCAATTCTCCTCAAAATAAGACACGTGGTCTAGAATTTATTGTTTTACCATTAGAATAATAGAAAAAGAACCCCTTTCGATAGATATATAGGGAAATATATCTAAATTAATTATTATTAAAAGGGGTGAGATTTTTTGAGTGAATTTAGAAAAAATAAAAATTTAATTATTTTTTTTATTAATCTAATAGTTTATATTAGGAAAAATAAGGCCAAGATTTTATTTATTTAATATCAACCAACGTTTCGTCGACTTCTTCAGGGCTTATTCAATTATTTTTTTATTTTAGAATAAATCTATAGTAATTTTTTACTTCAGTTAAAAGCGAAATATTAATATTATTATTAATTTTAAATTCAGGGTAAAAAGTTCGATTTTTAATTCGCAGCCAAAATAAAATAAAATTGAATTTACTTTTTTTTTATGCAATTGAAAGCAGTCCACGGTGGTTGTAAAAAAATAAGACTATAGAGGTTTTATTATTTTACATTTATTTGTTAAACCGACGTTTCGGAGATTTATTCTCTCCTTCTTCAGGGTAACAAAAAGTCAATGAAAGTAGTTCAAAACATAATTACTTTCTGTCTCCTTTGACAATGCCAAAAAAACATTATAAAATTTTTTTTTCATCTCGAATAGAAAATAAAGTAACAAGCAATTGATGATCAATATGTTAGAAAAAAATTTTATTGTTTATTTGGCATTGTCAAAGGAGACAGAAAGTAATTATGTTTTGAACTACTTTCATTGACTTTTGTTACCCTGAAGAAGGAGAGAATAAATCTCCGAAACGTCGGTTTAACAAATAAATGTAAAATAATAAAACCTCTATAGTCTTATTTTTTTACAACCACCGTGGACTGCTTTCATCAACATCCAATTGCATATTTATACCAGTCCGTCTCCTAAAGAAAATCTCTATCACCAATTTATATTTTTACCAACGTTTACACCTGCTAAATGCCATCATCAAGACGTATTACACTGGGCACAAAGTTTTGAATGTAATTGCAATTAAAAATAATATTAATATACACGGAGGTTCTTTCGTTGACCCTTTTAAATCCTGAAGAAGGAGGCACGATCCTTCGAATTGTCGGATTTTTTAAGAGAATGAAATTGATATTCTAATAAATTATTTTATAGAAAATAGAAAAATACCTTTAATTAATTAAATTGCCTAATTTTAATATATAATAATATTTGTAATGAACTATTAGTGGGATTTAAAATTAAAAAAACAACAATTAATTATTAAAAGGAAATTGAATAAAAATGTAATTATACATTTTTATCGAGACAACCACCTGTGAATAATTATTTCAATTAACAAAAAACCCATCAAAAACAACTTAGCCGAAGATGAGACCGTGACAGATCGAATTGTCAACCCAAAAACCCCCTAACCCGTGAATTTCATCCAAATCGTTAGAGCCGTTTTCGAGAAACCGATTCTATATATATAGTATATACAAGAATTGCTCGTTTAAGGTAGTTGTTTCGCGACAATACTAGCAAAAAGTTAATGCTAGAGTATATAGAACAGACAATAAGGATTCATAATTCATAAGCCCAAAAGTTTTTGCTGTTTATGTACGACTACTAGCCAATCCCGTGCTCGTTTGACAAATCTGGCAACACTGTCCGAGCTTGTATATATTTTATCATAAAAAATTTCAGATAATATACATTATAAAGGTCGATTTATTAAACAAAAGTTCTTAATAAACGATTAAAAGCTGTTGCGACAATGGCTGAAGCGAAAAAACGTCAAAAAAGTACTAAAGTTAACCCAATTTTTAGGTTAAATAAATGCGTTGTTGCCAGCTTGTTTTTAGTGTAATATTTTCATTATACATTTTTCATTATTTATTCATTATTATCTCAGAAACTGAGTTGTAACTATGAATTAAAAATTGTCTTAAAAAATTGATTAGTTATTTTTTAATTGTTAGGGGTTAGTTACAGGGTGAGTGTCCGCGCTCCTCACCTAGCTGGTGGGGACCTAACAACGATTTGGACAGGGCGATGTTCGTCCCTGGTAAAAAGCCGGGC
>JAKCPI010022669.1:0-47874 GCA_023213315.1 Euborellia annulipes | reverse complement strand
TCGCGGGTTCGCATTCCGACCCAGGCGACAAATTTATTTCAATTGCCATTTCAGGAGCGTATATAGAAATTTTTTTCAGGGGGCCAAACCCATTTTTAATAATCCCCATACACAAAAATATACACTCAGCCCCGAGGGGCCCGGGCCATCTCTCAAAGACAATTTTTTATTAAATTCCGCCCTGCGGAATATTTTTTGTTAGATCAAAGAATTTTTTTCCCTTTCTTGCACAATCATTTTACCTTTTTTCCAAGGGGGAATTAAATTTTTTCCCAGCCTAAGGGAAATTTTGGACACTTTTCAAACAAAAATATTCAAATTGCCTATGCCGTGTATATGTAGATAGAATTTCAAGAATTTCCGGAGGGAGCGGACCCCTCGGCCCCGCCTCCCATATACGCCCCTGATTGAATTGGATACCAATCCAGTGAAATAAATAGGGCCTGGGTCGATAAATGACCTCTGATGCCGAAAAAGACCTTAAACTAATTTAAAAAAAAAAAAAAACTTTTCATTTGTTGAATCATTTCAGCTCTTGCTGGGATAATCCCATCCTCATTCAAGAAAGAGTATAATAATACAATATAATAGAGTCGGAATAATACGACGTATAATTCCAGTTAGGGTTCTAATATTTTTTAAAAATAAATTTATACAAACATTTTTTTAATCAGAGAGAGAAGGTAGTGTAATCAGAACAAATTACCTATATTTTTTATTTGAGTCATGTGGTGGCCACATCAGGTTAAAATCAATATAGAAAAAAAAGGTGTCGTTATTCATTTAAATTAAACTTTTATTGGGAGGTCAGTGATATCAGATTTTTTGATGACAGTTTTATTAAATAAACCAGATTGAGGTGGAGGGGGGGGAGTGGAGCGGTGGAGGGGGGGGGGGATGGGGAAGGTGTAATATCTTTTCTGACCCATTTTGATCGTTCATTTAGATTAGGATGAATATTTTATGCTGATTGATTTTACATTGAAATAGAATGATTTTTTTTTTTTTTATTATTGATTTGACTTTTCGGAAATGAAACGTAAACTTTTTTTTTTTATTTTTGTTTTGTATGAAAATACGTACAAACGAACGAAGGGTGTATAATTTGAGAGAAAATAAATTTTTTTAAGGAAAATAAATATTCGTTGAAATTGAAATGAAAAAAAAGACAGACAAGCAAACACCTGGAACAAAAATACCAAGGAATTTTTTTGAATAAATTAGAATGCTCAAAAAAAAAAAAAATATGGAGCGAGATTGGTTTTATTATTATTTTTGGCCTTTCAATAAGAATTTTTGTTATTTTTCTGTGTCAATAACTTCATATCAACTTAAAAAAAATTTGGTGTACGCTGTGTCTTCTACGCAGCCGGTGGCCTTTTAACGTAACAACGTCTTTTGCCTGACTTCAAACTATTTTTACTTTCTCTTACTTATATATGAAATATATAGAAAGAAAGTATTTTTTTATTTTTTACTTTGTTCTCATTGTTCATACATTTCCAAAGAAACAATATATGACACGTGTGGTCAAATTTTTAACTATTAAGGGCGACTTTTGCCTAAAAAATGAGATTTTTCGAGAAAAATATTGATTTCGGAGTTAATTGCTCGAGATTTTTTTATTTATTCTATTAGAGTTTTTTATTCTGCACAAATTGCCATCACATTTAGCCTGATTTGATCAGCCGTTCGGAATCTACAGTGGTTTAAACTTTCAAATTAGAATTTACCGCCGCGTGGTAAAATAAAATGATAGAAAAAAAAATAAATGGTGAAATTTTTAGCTGAAAAACCATTCTTTCTAACCGTGTATTCAACATAATTATATCTTTTAAGACAGAGGAGTTATTCGAGCCGCTAACTTTTTCGTGTATGCATCCCTACCCGGCCATTATACAAAAATGCATTGTAAGACGATGTCACGTCACTATATAATGTTTTAAATAAACTCCAACTTTTTGAGAGGGTTGCTGCCTTTATAAACGCTCGGTATAAGAATAATTAATTTTTTGCCCTTAATTAATTTGCTGGAACCTTTAAAATAAATTGGACTAAAACGCTTGTTTCCCTATGGGCAGAACTAACGCCATCTTTTGCCATCTAGAGTAACCAGTTTCTGAATTGGCTAATAACGGTTTTTCGAGACGCGCCCTTTATCGAAATATTCGATATTATTATTATTTTATTATTATTATTGTCAATATTTTTTCGTCCTGATGAGGAGAATAACGTTCTCTTAAAACGTTGACGAATGCAATTCGTATTTTTTCTTGTTGGCCGGCTGCCTACCCAGAGTGTTATCTACAAAGCTTTTAAATTTATTTTAATTTTTTTATCTCCCCCCAACTTTAAATTTATCCTTTTTATCCTATAATGATCATAGTGAAGCTGCTTTTAGTTCAAAGAAATATTTACTTTATAATTATTTACAGTTTTTTCATTGGACTAATTAATTTTCCTTCATATTGTATTACTTTCTCTTATTTTTATTGTTTTTGTTTTGAAGAGGTGAAATCCAGCGAAGAAAGAGTTCTATTAAGTTGTGTACTGTGCTTGTCACACCAGATTTTTTGTGCCGACATGTATTTAGTTTCCGACAGTACGGTACATTCGATTTTCAAGATGTAAAATTTATATGTGAAAATATTTATATTTTGTTACCATGGCAATCATTCTTTTCTATGTAGTACAAGAGAAAAGTGGTCTTCAGAAGATTTCAATGACAAAATGAGAATATACATTTTAAAGACAATCTAAAAAATAATTGATTTTTGAATTTAAAAAAAAAAATCGTTGGAGGGAATTTTGAGAAAATCGAAAAAAAACTGAAAAAGTGCATCAGTAAAGTACTAGTACTCTTTGGCCGATTTTGATTAAAAGCTTGGTGTCACGTCCCATGGGGGTGTCTAGCTTAAATATAAAATTTCAACCTCCTAGCTCAATTCCTTCATGTTTTAAATTGGTACAGACACACAGACAGACCATGTCGCGATTTGGATTCAGGGGACCTCAAAACGTGTATATCCATCAAAATCTCGACATCGAATTTTTGACATGAATCCAATACTTTCTCTCTCTATATATTAACATAATATATAGAGGTAAGAGAAGTAAAAATGAGAATGAGAACTTTTCACAAAGGAGGACGTCCTGTGCAGCTAGTTAATTATTTAATTTCCGAGGATGGGAAACAAATCATTGAACATGAATTAAACGCCTGCCTTGTCTCTCTACTCCAAAATGCTGAAGAGGATTATTATTTATTGCAGAATATTATTATTATTATTTTCAAGATGCGATTCATCATAAAATAATTTTCATCTAGATGAGACATTCTATGATAAATAGAGGCAACATTTATTCATTCAGCATTAGCTAAAATAGAGAACAACTTTGGAATAATTAAAATTGTTGCTATTAATTAAATACTCTCTGAGAGGTTCCTTCATACATACAGGGAGTGTTGTATCCAAGGATAGGCAAAATAGGATCGTGATCCAATTCATACAAATATTAGTTCCCAAGTTGTCGAACTTTTATTTGATGGCCTCAAATTTTTTCGCTCTTCTATCAGCTCGCTCTTGAATCAGCATGTCGCGTTACAAGCGAGAATCAAATCAAATCAAATCATTTTTATTTCACACTTTAAATATACATTTCTCGCACTTGGCGAATGTATTTACAAATATAATACATTTATTAGAGGCTCCGAGACAAGCTCTTTTCCTCTCTCTTTATTTTATGTGGCTCTTTTGAACTTTTTTTTTTTAAATTGTTTTTATATAGGGAAAAATTAAGAAAAAAACCCTATGTTTAATTTTTTATAAAAAAGAAAAGGAAAAGAAACACAAACAAAAAGATTTTTAATTTTGGTACATTTAGATTAAATTAATTACTTGTTATCAGTGGATTTGGATGAACCTCCAGTCTGTTTTCGTGTCTTTTAGATATCTTTCTTAAGAATTCTTCAAATCCTTCGAGTTGAAGAGCTTCTTCAATGATAGCATTTGTGATGCCTGCAGGTGGATGAGCGATGAGGCGAAGTGTGGTGGATTGTACTCTTTTAAGGAGGAGAATACTGGAAGGAGAAGCAGATTTGGACCAGATGGGAGCACCATAACTGAGCCTGGGTCGAACTATTGCCGTGTAGAGTTGGATTTTGTAGTCAATTGGGAGAGGACTTTTCCGGTTCAGAAGAGGCCATAGCACCCTCTTTGCTGTTTTTGCGTTGATTGATGCAGTTTTGCAGTGAGCAAGCCAGTTGTGTCTGCGGTCAAATTTTAGGCCAAGGTACCTGACAACGGGATTCCATTTTTGAGAACAGCCTCCGATGTCTATTGTCGTGTGTAGATATTTCCGTTTCTTGGTGAAGAGGATGGCTTCGGATTTGGTGGGGTTTAGTGCTTGCTTCCAGTAGGTTAGGTATTCTTGGATATCTATGGCGTAGTTTTCTAACCTATTTTTCATGCATTTGAAGTTTTTATTGCTGTAGTATATTGCTATATCATCGGCATAAGTGGCTATTTGTACATGTGGGTCTATAGGTATGTCTGCGGAGTAGAGGATGTAGAGAGTCGGCGAGAGGAGAGAGCCCTGGGGTACACCGGAGTGGATTGGTTTGACAGTAGATTTGTGGTTTTCTATGCGTACGTAGTAGTATCTGTCTTGAAGCCAGCTCATGAGTGTTTCTAAGAGTGATTTTGGGAACCCGAATTTTAGGAGTTTGAAAATGAGCCCTTGGTGCCAAACTTGGTCAAATGCCTGTTTGATGTCAAGTAATATCATTCCGGTGGCTTTTTTAAATTTTAGGTTTTTCTGTATGTATCTGTTTACTCTGGTGATTTGGTCTATTGTTGAGTGGAACTTTCTGAAGCCAAATTGCTGGGGTGGAAGGATATTTAGCCGGTCTATTTCTTTGTGAAGCCAGTTTAGGATGAATTGTTCCGCGACTTTGCCAAGTATGGAGATACAAGCGAGAAAAAGTTGAAATTTAATATATATGACGAATTATAAAAAATAATTGTGAGATTTAATTATTCAATTTTTAAATTGATAAAATATAATTTTTAAAATAATTTAAAATGATTCAAATCTTCAAATACTAAATAAATATTGTTCTCAGTTTTTAACATGCCTCTATTGATTGGGGGCGGTATAACTCGCCGAAAATTTTCTCGCCGAAACAAAAGTCGCCGAAAAAAACTCGCCGAAAAAAAACTCGCCGAAAGTAAAAACTCGCCGAAAAAAAAGTCGCCGAAATTTTTCTCGCCGAAAACAAACTCACCGAAAATTTTCTCGCCGAAAACAAACTCGCCGAACAAATCTCGCCGAAAACAAACTCGCCGAAAATTTTATCGCCGAAAACAAACTCGCCGAAAGGAAAATCTCGCCGAAAACAAACTCGCCGAAACAAATCTCGCCGAAAACAAACTCGCCGAACAAATCTCGCCGAAAACAAACTCGCCGAAAGGAAAAACTCGCCGAAAGGAAGAACTCGCCGAAAATTTTCTCGCCGAAAACAAACTCGCCGAAAATTTTATCGCCGAAAACAAACTCGCCGAAAGGAAAATCTCGCCGTATAAAAATAAAAGTAGATATATTGAGTCCCCCCTGCCCCCTCCTAGAGGATGCCAGAGGGGGGCTATCTACCCCCCCCCGGTCAGGGGCGGATTAAAGGGGGGCGGTGGGGGCGATCCCCCCCCCCCCGAGAAGAAATTCAAAAAGTTATAAAAACTAGTGATCTAAAGAAATGATTTCCGGTCTTTAATTTCAATTGAATTTGTTACCAATCAATTTAAATAAATAGGAAAGGGTCTAAATGGTCATAGATGCCGACAAAGTCCTTAAATAAAAAAAATAAAAAAAAAAACGTCCCCCCCCGACAAAATTGCATTAATCCACCCCTGCCCCCGGCCTATGGGCGTAGCTATGCAATGTGATCTTCGGAATTATAACATCGAAATTTGTCGCACAACTAAATAAAATTCCTTTTGAACAAAAAGAATTAAATTTAAAAAAATAAAAACCAATTTTATTATTTTACGGCTGCTAAAAGTTTCTATTTAAAAAAAAAATTATTTTTGTCTGTGAATTTATTTTCGGCTAGGCCCGTGACCCGTGGCTCAGAGAGAAGAGTTTAGCTTCTCATAACCACATGGGGTCCCGGGTTCGTGTCCTGTCCCAAGCGAAACAAATTTATTTCACTTGAATTGGATAACAAACATTTGAAATAAATAGGGATGGGGTCTAAATGGCCTTAGATGCCGAAAAAGACATTAAACTATAAAATAAAAAATAAAAAAATATTTTCGGCGAGTATTTTTTCGGCGAGATATTTTCGGCGAGAAAATTTTCGGCGAGTTCTTCCTTTCGGCGAGTTTTTCCTTTCGGCGAGTTTTTTCGGCGAGTTTTTCCTTTCGGCGAGTTTTTTTTCGGCGAGATTTTCCATTCGGCGAGTATTTTTTTCGGCGAGTTTTTTTTCGGCGAGATTTTTTCGGCGATTCATACCAGAGCCCTATTGATTTCCCATTTTCCAATTATTAAGTTGAGATTAAAAACGCGATTTTAATACCCTTAATTGAATAATTTAATTTTCTGAAAATTTTCAGTTGAACGTCTACGATCCAAAAAAAAAAGTTTCACTTGCATCGTCGTTTCATAAAACCACACAATGATTTTTTTAAACAATATATCTATATTTAAATCCAGATACTGAATCTTTATTTTTAAGGAAACAATTTCAGATAATAATAAAGGATTTACTCTCGATCAGTGGCGGCTCGTGAGTTTAATGCCCGGGGGGCGCACCACCGGGGGGTCTGGGGGCCCCCCAAGAGAACACTAAACCATACACACTAAATCACACTACATACCAATCACACATTCGTTAAACACTTAGAATGTGGTTAAAAAGTTAAGGAACGCCGGCGCGCTGTGCGGCTTCGCTCTGCGCATGCTCGGACGGCGTCCCAAAGCTCCCATTCGGCTCAAGCTTACACGCGTCATAGCACCAGCAGCCCCCACCACACCTCTCTCCGTATAACTGCATGTTGATGAATTGGGGCGTTCAGGACAGCGTCCAACGGCTATAAATACGCACTTTTCGCGCTATTTTTGCCTGTTTTTTCCCTATATTTTCGATGTACGCGACTGATAAAACACTTTGGTTAGTTAGATTTATAATTATAATTGAATGGGTGTTTAATTATTTTTTACTTTTTCAAATCTTTAGGAGGGGCGGCGTCCGAGAGTCCCTATGGGCGAGCCGCCACTGCTCTCTATCTTAGATCCTCAGGGAGAATTTGAATTTCAAACCAAATTCTGGATTGGTTAAAATTTACTGATTTAAATCCTTTACTTTATGTACTTTATGTTATCATGCCTCCCTTCAAATATTTAATCGTATGACGCCCCCCCCCCCTATTTTATAAAATAATACAAACAAAAAATTTTATTGCTAAAAAAAACAACTTTAACAATCATTTAGAAAATTGCTTAGGAACTCGGGTACATAAATCTCTGTAATATGGCAACATTCATACTTGCACGTGTTTTAAATACATTTTTATACTAGCTTATTTAAAATAAAATTCATTTTGACATTTTAGAATTAAAAAAAAAAAATAAAAAAAAACAGTAAACATTTTATTTAAAAAAAAAAATCTCGTAAGTGCGCCAATCGCGTTCATTTCCTTTAAACTTAAATTTTTCCATTTAATTAATTTAAACTTGAGACTATTAATATCTTATTTGATAAAATGTTCGTTTTCTATTTATAATCCCTGTCTCTTGCCACTTACGCCGACTGGCTTATCTTCCTGCCCTTGTAATCTGTCTAAAATACAAACCAGACGACACGGAAATAGTCTTCGTGACACCTGAACATTGTCTAGGGATTCAAAAAGCCCCCATAAAAGCAAAGTAGCTCTTGTAGGTAGGGATTTAATGGAAATAAAAAAAAAAAATCAATTTTACAAATTAGACACGGACACTCTCGGAAGGTAGTAATAATAATAATATAAGTGCGGGGTAGTGTGATTTACACAGGATTTCCAACATTATCTTAAATGGGGATGTTTTTTTTTTTGGATGGCCAAGGGAAAAGCCAAGGCGAGAAACGAAATAAAAACAGCTGTTTTTTTTCTCTCCCAGTCTTTATATTAGATTTAAACTTTCTACGGTAGGCTCTAGTTGAAACATTATGTATATAGCCACTATATGAACCTCCGTTATTTGTCCCAAGGTTTTTTTTATTAAAATTCATTTAACACTTTATGTGCATTTCGACATCACTGTCATCATACATGGCTGTAAAGCATTAAATTTGCTAAAGTTTGGTACATAAAAAGAATTCGTAGACTCAATACTGACCGAGATACGGCCGGTTAAAGTTGGATTCCCAAGTGAATCAAATTTTTAGTTATTTGGGGATGCTCTAGGTTGCCTATCCTAAGTCTTCGACTTTGAGGACCCTGTCCTAAATTGGAGAGGAGGTAAGAGAGAAAAAACCTCAAAAATTTTAAACTTTTTTCAGTTTTTTGCATATATTTCCTAAACTAAGCGTATTTTGTTGATCATAGTCATATACAGCGTAGTAGAGCATTAAATTTACTAAAGTTTTTTACATAAAATGAATTTGTAGATTCAAATATTAACCGAAATAAGGTCGGTCAAAGTTAGACCTTAAAAACTTTGATCTTTTTTAAGTTTTTCGTTGCACCTCGTAAACTATGCATATTATCTCCACAATAGTATTAAATAAAGTTATAGGGTACTGGATTTACTAAATTTTGGTACATAAAACGAATTTGTAGACCCAATATAAACCAAGATACGGCCAGTCAAATTTAGATAAATTTTCTCGAAATGTAAAATTTTGTTTAATTTGACCGGTTGTATTTCGATTAATATTTGAATCTACAAATTCATTTTATGTAGAAAACATTAGTAAATTCAATGCTCTACTACGTTGTATATGACTATGATCAACAAAATAAGCTTAGTTTACGAAATATATGCAAACAACTGAAAAAAGTTCATAATTTTTGAGGTTTTTTCCTCTCCAAGTTAGGACAGGGTCCTCAAAGTCGAAGACTTAGGATAGACAACCCCCAAATAACTTGTAAAAATTTGATTCACTCGGGAATACTTATTAGGTAAAAAGTGGATAACGACATGACTATTCGTTTTTTCGGATATTTTTTACATTTCGAAAAAATTTGACCGGCCTTATCTCGGTCAGTATTGAGTCTACGAATTCGTTTTATGTACTAAACGTTAGCAAATTTAATGCTCTACAGCCTTGTATGGTGCGATGGATCATCAAAATATGAATAGTTTACGAGATATAAGCGAAAAACTGAAAGAATTCTCAAATTTCTGAGGTTTTTGAACCCCTCCCCCCAACCCAGGATCCTGGTTGTTCGGAAAACTTAGGATAGACATCCTAGGGTATCCCGAAACATTAGTCAAGAATCAGCTTCCTACGACATTTAGTTTTCATCTTATGAAGTGAAAACTGCCGATTTTTACATAAAATTGCACTTTTTCAAAATTTTAACTCCGATAAGGCACAGGTTAACGTTATCCAATTTAGCTAAAACTTTGCCATTATCATTTTCTAGCCAAAAGACAACTTTTAGGACCCTTTTAGAACCCCCGGAAATAATTTTAATCTTCTTATTGAGAAGCCCTTATCATTTCTTTTTATTAAAATAGTCTATATACATGTAGCCCCCCACGTAGAGTACTCGCTTCTTTTACTAGGAGATAAACAATTTCACATTTTTTTAATATTCCAAATATACGTCATTATTTAAATATTCTTTGTTTTCAAGATTTCGTTCCGATTGAATAATCCACTTGTTAGTAGCCTTGTTGTTTCACCCCCCCCCCCCCCCCCTCATTTATATATACATACATATATATATCGAGTTGACACCCAGGCCTGTTTGCTCGACAGACGTTTGCCAAACAGAACAGACATTTTTTTGTGTTTCGCTGCGTCCTCCTTTCTCTCTCCCTGATCCTAGCCTGTAAATTTACACAACCAAAGTAAACAGTCGAATGCAAATGCCTCTCTCTCGATATATATATAAATAAATATATATATATGCATCATCACTCAAGTTTGAATGAATTGTATGGAATATTCATGGGATTAATAAATACAATGCATCTAAAAATAAAAATACTTACTATTCTTAGATATAAAGATAGAATAATTAAAAGTTATTATTAATATTTTATTTTTAATATCTAGAAATGCCATCTTGTCCTTCCTGGCAAGATCGATTTTTAGTTTACTTTGTATTACGGTATATAAATAAAGTCGTAATGAGGATTTATTTTAGATAAGGAGTTATTGTGAGTTCAAAACCCTTCCACCCCCTCCCCCCTCCCCCAACCGCCATCCATCGAATCCAAACTTAAAGTTTAAAAAGTTTAATAATTTATTTAAAAAAATCTGGTGTGACTGTCGCACAGCGCACAACTTTCTCTTACCTTCGGTAATCGAAAGTTGTGTTCTGTGATTGTCACACCAGAATTTTCGTGTCGACATATATTTAATTTCCACTGGTATATTAAAATTCAAGATGTAAAATTTATAAACATGGGTAAATATCTATAAGATATGAGTAGGATGGCAGCCAGGAAAGAAATCAGACAAAAATTTAATCAATTTTTATCTAATTTTATTACGATTGCCGACGTTTCGGACGCGAATCGCGCTCTTCCTCAGGACAATCGATAGTTAATGAAATACAGATGGACGTAAAAAAAAAAAATACGTCCATCTGTATTTCATTAACTATCGATTGTCCTGAGGAAGAGCGCGATTCGCGTCCGAAACGTTGGCAATCGTAATAAAATCGCTAAAAATTGATTAAATTTTTGTCTGATTTCTTTCCTGGCTGCCATCCTACTCATATCTTCTAATATTTCAGCCATCATCTCAATATTATTATAAATATTTATATTTTGTTACCATGGCAACCATTTCTCCTTCTTTCCTATGGTCTACATGGTAAAGTGTGCTTCAGAAGATTTCAATGGCAAAATGAGAAAATATATTTGAAAGAGCATCTAAAAAATTCACTTTAAAAAATAATTGATTTTTGAATTTTAATCAAAATCGTTGGAGCGAATTTTGTGAAAATCGAAAAAACTGAAAAAGCGCATCAGTAAAGTACTAGTACTCTTTGGTCGATTTTGTTCAAAAGCTTATTTTCACGCCCTAGGTAGGCGTCTTACTTAAATATAAAATTTCAACCTCCTAGCTCATTTCCTTCATGCTTAAAATTGAATCCAGACAGACCATGTCGCGAAAACCACTTTTTTGGATTCAGGGGATCTCAAAATGTGTATATCCATCAAAATCTCGACATCGAATTTTTGAAATTTAGCGATCTATCAAATTTAAATAACCGAGTGGGGTACTGTGGTCAAAAAGTAGGGCATGTTAAGTACAAATCGACAGATCCGTGGTGCGACTCCCGACAGTATCTACCTTTTTTTTCCGCTTATTTAAATTAATAAATACTTTTTACTTTCTCTTATCCTATATATGAAATAAGAGAGAGAAAGTATTTTATATGTTTTTCATAAATATTTTTCTATGTACTTCTATCTAATTTCGGGAACAAAATACGTATATGTGGACACAAAAAATCTGGTATCACAAGCACAGAACACAACTTTCAGTTACTGAAGGTAAAAGAAAGTTGTGTGCTGTGCGACCAGTCACACCAGATTTTTTTACTAGTCACCCAATTTTTCGGTGATTACTTGCTTAGTTCTTGGTAAAATGAGATTTGTATTGAAACTGGTTGAACGGTGAATCAAAATTAGCCTGTTTTGAGTACACCCTTAAATTAAGCTATAACAGAAAAATAAATTATATTTTATTCTTCCGAAAATTTGATAATCTTTTCATTATATTATAAAAAAAAGTGAAGATTATAAAGAAAATTACAGTCATTCTCAGCTGGTTATAAATTGAGAGGAAAAAAAAATGAGGGTGGGATAAATAGAAAAAGGAAATGAGGGAAAAAAAAACTGAAATCAACTATATAACAGGAAATAATAAAAAAAAAAAAATATCTAGGGGAAGAGACCACCTCCTCGATGGGTATATTAAATTTTAAGGAGATGATGATCTTATCTGAATGTTGTTAGTTTACTTGATTCATATAATACTGAGAAACGACAATAGAATTTAATTGTAGGGTTGTTTTTTTTTTTAGGGCTGGAATGAAAACGCTATTCAAGGGATAAAAAAATTAACTTTTACATGTACAAAAAGGGCGGTCTTTTTAGAATGCGATCTACAGTGTATTGAGCAGTTCGACATTTTGAGTTTAAGCGAAAAAAAATAAATAAATTTTTTAAAAGTGTTGATTCGTTTTTATTATGAATTCATCTTAAAAAGAGGGAAGCATTTTAAAAAAGTCTGGTGTCTAGGGCACAACACACAACTTTCACTCACCCTTCGGTAAGAGAAAGTTGTGCACTGTGCTTGGTCACACCAGATTTTTTGTGTCGAGATATATTTAGTTTCCCATAGCATCTTAATTATCTTGACCACTTGAATTTCATGAGTAAATAAAAAAAGTAAAAAAGTCAATTGATTCAAAATTTCCATAGGCTCTGTGCCTTTTGAATCGAAATTAAGATGCAAATCCCCATATGGGGATTTAGCATTGGCTCTGTGGAAGGAAGAACCGTAAAGTGAATTTGAAAAATCTGAAATAGGCTACTACATCAGTAAAGTGTACTTCAAACAAGGGCGGATCCAGAGGTGTTTCTCGGGGGGGGGGGGGGGGGTAATCTGGTGTGACTGGTCGCACAGCACACAATTTTTTCTTAATTTCGGTAATTTAAAGGTGCATTCTCTACTTGTTTGCCAGAATATAAATACAAATCAAATTTTTAAGTATTAATATTTAAAATTTTACATTTAAAATAAATTTTTTTTGCGAAAAAAAGTATTTTTTTTATCTCGGGGGGGGGGGGGGAGGATTACCCTTTTACCCCCCCCCCCTTGTATCCGCCCTTGACTTCAAACAATTTTCACGAAAAAATTCAGATATACTTTTTAAAGAGCATCTAAACAATAGTTGATTTTTGAATTTTGAACAATTTTTGGTTGAGCGAATTTTTATAAAACCGAAAAAAAAAAACTGAAAAAGTATATCAGTGTAGTACTAGTAAGCCGATTTTGTTCAAAAGCTTATTTTGAGTGTCCGGGAGGGATACATAACTTAAATATAAAATTTCAACCTCGTAGCTCAATTCCTTCATGCTAAAAATCGTTACACACACACAGACCAATTTGCGAGACCCACTTTTTTGGATTCAGGGGACCTCAAAACATGTATATCCATCAAATTCTCGTCATCGAATTTTTGACATGACCACAATACTTTCTCTCTATATATAGGGTAAGAGAAAGTAAAAATTGCAAGTAGGGTTTTTTTTTTTTTGGAATGAGTGTCCGAAGACCTATAATGATGACCAGTAGCCAGTAGACATGTAGCCAGGATGAAAATAAAAACAAAAGGAGAAGCATAAAAGGGGAACTCAACTGTGGGAACTGATAAGATGCCTGTTGAGATTAGACTTGAAAGTCTGAAGATTGTCGGTTTTGGGGAAGATAGACTCATGGAGCTTGTTCCAATCACGGACCACAGAATGAATGGCCGAAAATTTGTAAATTATACAAATAAACCACAGTTAAATCGTAAATCAAATTCGATTATTTATATTTTTCAGCACAATCATTGAATTTATTACAACACTCTCTCTATGTATGTAAATCGCACACAGATTTTTTTTAATTTCGGTATTTGAAAGTTGTATGCTCGTCACACCAGATTTTTTATTTATTTTCCGGCAATGTACATTAGAATTCAAATTTATAAACATATACAAATATTTATATTATGACAACAATTTCTGGTGTGACGAGCACAGAGCACAACTTACAAGAGATTTTTTGTTTAAGGTCTTTTTCGACATTTAAAGCCTAAATAGCCGTATATTTCAATTAAAATAAATTGTTTATTACGAGAAGCGAGTTCTCTACCAGTGTAAAATTATTATTTTTTTCAAATTTTCTTAGTTTGTGATGTCTTTATAAATATCTCCCATAAACAGGGAGTTAAAAAGAGATCAACTGAGATTTCAGAAAGTGTTTTATTTATTCTGAAGAAGAGGAGGGAGGGAAAAAAGACATAAATATAAGATTTTGTCCCTTGGCAATGTATTTCGTGAGTTGGCAAATTTGTGCTCCCCTCTCTTTTTTTTTCTTGTGTTGGTTCCTCCCCCGCCCCCTTCCACCCCCTGCTAAGCCTCCCTTCCGATATCTATCTTCTTGAGAAGACATCCGAAGGGGAAGCACACCCCTCACCCCTCCACCAAATGAACATTCAATATTTCTATCTATTTCTTGTGATTTTTATCTAATAAAAAATATTTTTTTTTTTTTTAGTTGAAATTTATGGATTAGAAAAAACCTCCCGTTTTCTTAGAAGGGTGAGGAGGGGAGAGGAGCGTCCCCTTCTTTTTATAAGTTTGTAAATATATTTTACGAAATAAATAAGATTTCGTTATAATTTATTTAATAAAAATACAAATAATTTTTCTATCTTAAAGATTTAAACTTTGAACCTCAATAAAGCATTTTGCAAATTAAAATTCAAATATACTAGGTTATATGTTTCAAAATATTTATTAATTATAAATTAATTCGAAATAAGAGTGTGATTCAAGTATTACGTACCGGTAACTCAATTTGGGGGGAGGGGGGTTCTTGTAGAACGTTACCATGCGTTACAGGGGAGGGGGGGGGGGGTTGAACAACGGGTTACGTAACTTTTTTTCTATTTAACACCAGTTTTTTATTTATTCATTTTTTAATTTATTTGCCCTGAAGAAGAAGATTTATTTACCCCTTCCAGTCTAAGGCCATTGGATAATTTTTTATTTATTATTACCGCAAACGTGATTAAAACATTAAAAAAGATATTTTAGCGACTTTCCGGTACTTTGCGCAACAAAATTGTGACTTTTAGATAGAAGAATGACGTTACGTAACGTCTAGGGGGGAGGGGGGGGTCAAAAAACTTCAAAAATTGCGTCATGTAATACTTGAACGACTCCTAATAAATATTTTGAAACATGTAACTTAGTAGAGTAAATTTAAAAGACACATCTGGTATATTTTTTTACTTATTTTATTCAAATCCAGAGAGACATTTCGGTCATCTTCATGGCTATGGTTCAATAAAAAAAGCCCTCCAATGTTTTTTGATAGACATTTCAATTTTATAATCATTTATCTCGTTTGGCGCACAGTTAAAGTCGATTTTGACTCAATTCTAGCCATGAAGATGACTACATAGACAACAGAAACGTCGCTGTAGATTTAAATAAAATAAGAAAAAAACAGCTGCTCTGCCTTTTATTTACTCTACTAAATTAAATGTTTAAAAATATTTATTAATTACTCTCGTGGGTCATAATCAATAAATATTTTGAAACATATAACTTAGTGTATGGTTTGTATATTTAAATTTAATTTGTGACATGCTTGTTGATTCAGCTATTCGCCTAGCTAATATAACTTAGTGTATATTTTGTATATTTAATTTTAATGTGAGATTTAATTTAAAGTTTTGAAGAAGGTCTCAATTCCTGATCGAAACAAATCGGCTAGAAAAGTCAATCTATTTGATGCCTCTTTGAATTTTAAATAAGAATAATCTCATTTAACTCGGTCAGTGATATTCTGGCCACATCAGTTTTATATTTGATTAAAAAAAAGAAAGAAATTTTTTTCCTTTTCTTCACGTAGAATGAAATAATTAAAAAATAACATGATCTTTAAGTTAATAAGAAACTCAGATCCACTTTTGTAAAGACAACACGAATCTTTTTCATTTCTTTAATGGCAAAATCATTTTCTTTTTCTTTTTTTAAAGCAATCCCCTCTAATGTTTTAATTTTTTAACATGCCATTTAACTTCTTGCATGCCATTTCAACTAACACAACTTTCTAAGTTATATAAATAAGATGTCTCATTCTCATTTATTTAAAATAATAGTATATAGGGTAAGAGAAAGCAAAAATGAAATGTATTTTGATTAATTTTGTAAGACATGAGCTTCGTGCTTAAGATCAGGAGCGACGACTAAATGTACTTAAAAAAAAAACTAGACTTTTATAAGGAATTTATCAATGCGGTTTTTTTTTAATGAATTATATTGGGACAGAAAGCTATAATTTTTTGAATGACTTATCAATAAATTAAAGAAATTAATTTTTTTGTTATCAATCAAATACAAAAAAACAATCAGTCTCAATAATCTTTAATTTTTTTTAAATTTAAAAATGAATTTATTGTTATTATTAATCACATATTAATTAAGAAATTTTTAAAATAAGCTTAGATGATTTATTTAAAAATCAAATGTCAAATTAGTTCAGCATTCTTGCAATAGATGGCAGGCTAGTCTAACAGCATTAGTATTAGCCTATATCTGCTATATATTTTTATGCTTTTATAAAAGATACATTATATATAATAACATTTATAAAGTATTTATTGTTAAGAAATCAATGAAAATCAACCAAATCCATTAAATATTATTAGCTACCATTCTGACATCTCTTGGCTAATTTTTGAATTACTTGATTTTGTGGGCATATTTTTAAGACACACTAAGCCATCTTATCGGGAAAAACATGCGTAACTATCATGATGCGTAACCACTTCGCTCCCATTGCCCCTTAATTGAGTGCCGCAAGTTTTCAGTCAAGGAAAAAGTAATAAAAATTTAATTAAATAACAATTTTTATTATTTTTCATTCGTGAGATTTTTAATTATTTAATTATTTTAATTAATTGGATTTAATTTTTCATTCAAATTCATCTTCTGGAATTTTTTGCGCTTCCCCTTTTAAGAATTTGCGGTCCCAACTATTTTTCCTGAACTCCCCATAACGTCCGCTATAAGACTGCAAAATTTCGTTTCATAAGTTCCAACTGGAAGTTGCTCAATGTGATCCAAATATATCAAACAGAGTGTGATAAACGGACTGATATTCAAATTTGGTAGAAAGAATAATCAAAGCAGCTAGTTTATATTTCAAAACCAGGGTTGACGTTTCGGTCACATATGGGACCATCTTCAGGGCCTGGTTAATGTCTGAAAAATATTTATCCTCGCCAAGTTATATTGGGCTTACACAATTGCAAGTAGCTCAAACATAATAAAGCTCAAAATTTATTATTATCATACCATGGACACGTCGGCCCTGGTATGACAATAAAAGTGAAATATAAACTAGCTTCTTTGCTCATTCTTTCTACAAAAAATTTGTTATTGATAAATACTTTATTATAACACTATCTAACATGTTAAAAGAATAAAGCTATTATATAGCTAAAAAAAAAAACAAAGAAAAAAGAAATTCTATTCTTTCTGATTAAATATTGGCTCCAATAGATTAGAGCTACTTTCAAAGGGTATTTATTTGTCAAAGGGTAATAATTCTCTCTCTCTCTCTCCCTTTGCGCCTCGCGCTGTGTGATCAAGTTTCGAACACGCCAGAGTCATAATTTCCATCAAATATTCCATTTTCTTCTCTCGTTATTTATTTGAATTTAGAAGAAGAAGAAAATCTAAAGAGAAGAAGGTGAAAGGGGATTTTTTTCTCTCTCTCTTTCTTTCTCTCGCCCTTTTTCCCCTGAGGAGGTGGTAAGGTTTCAGATTGTCCGTGAATTTGACTCTAGCGTAAACGCCTAACGAACTCCATTTGTCACAAGCAATGGCCTATTATTTTCTAACAGTTTGCTGCTTGATATATATCTATTCTGAGAGAGGGAGCAATTCAAATGGAGAGAGGCGCAAACAGGAACCTCCGGGCTGTTTTTGGACCCAAGAAAAAGGGGGGGGGGCTCTAAACGAGACAAACAAGAAGAAGAAAAGGGAGAGCAAAAGAAGGGATTTAAGGATCAATTGCCTGCCTCTCTGACGAAGGGCTTTTTAGATAGATGACTAAGATAGTTATGGATACAATTAAAAGCGAAATCAACCGAGTGGATTAAAGTGAGAAATAGAAGAGAGAGAGAGAGAGAGAAAAATCCTTTTATTTTCTCGCTGTAATTTATATTACTAGTAATTGAAAAATATAACCCCCCCCCCCTACTCTCAATTTTTATATATTTACACCCTAGAAATTCAAAATGATTTCTTGAAATCTCTTGAACTCAGATAAGAATGAAATTTGGCAAATAGATGACATTAAAAGGGGGGGAGTGAATCGGTCCGAAGGGAGCGATAAAAAGACCTTTCTAATATTTGCTAAGCATTCGCTGGACCAAGCTTAGTCACAATAATCAAGTCTTGTCAAGTTGTGGACCAAATAATCCGTTGAGTGTAAGGAGATTTATTCTTAAAAAAAAATCTGGTGTGACTGGCGCACAGCACACAACTTTCTCTTACCTTCGGTATGCGAAAGTTGTGTACTGTGCTTGTCACACCAAATTTTTTGTGTCGACATGTATTTAGTTTCCGACAGTACGGTACATTCGATTTTCAAGATTTTTTTTTTTTTAAACATTCACACTTTTTTCTCATTCACACTCACATTCACACACACATTCACACGGTCTTTTCGGCAACTTAGGCCATTTAAGACTTTTACGATAACATAACCGTTGAAATAAATATATCTATTGTGGGGTCCAGGCATTTTTATTTAAGTCATTTGGTATCCAAATGCCTTAAATAAAATTATCGGACTGCCTGGGGTCCGAACCCGCGACGTTCGGATAGAAGGTAGGCACGCTACCAACTACTCCAAGCCCCGTGGGCCGATTTTCAAGATGTAAAATTTATAAGTATGGCAAAATATTTATATTCTGTTACCATGGCAACCTTTTCTCCTATCCTTCCTATGAAGTACAAGAGTAAAGTGGTCTTCAGAAGATTTCAATGGCAAAATGAGAATATACATTTTCAAGAGCATCTAAAAAATAATTGATTTTTGAATTTTAAACAAAATCCTTGGAACGAATTTTGAGAAAATCTAAAAAAAAACTGAAAAAGTACATCAGTAAAGTACTAGTACTCTTTGGCCGATTTTGTTCAAAAGCTTCGTGTCACGTCCCATGGGGGTGCCTAACTTAAATATAAAATTTCAATCCTCGTAGCTCTTTTCGTTATTGAGATATTTTGTTCACAGACAGACCATGTCGCGAAAACCACTTTTTTGGATTCAGGGGACCTCAAAACGTGAAGATCCATCAAAATCTCGACATCGAATTTTTGACATGAATCCAATACTTTCTCTCTATATATATATTACATATATACATAGGTAAGAGAAAGTAAAAATAATACAAAATAATTGAAAACTATTAATAAAATGTCCGAGCCTTTCTTACAATATGTTATGACATCAAGGGCGGATACAAGGGAGTGTAAAGGGGAAAACACCCCCCCCCCCCCCGGGATTTGAGAAAAATATTTTTTTTTTGGGAGAAAAATTGTATTTTTAATATAATATTTTAAAAACTAATACTTAAAAACTTGATTTATATATATATTCTGTCAAACAACTACAGAATGAACCTTTAAATTAGCGATAATCAGAAAAAATCGTGTGCTGTGCGACACACCAGATTATCCCCCTCTCCCCCCCGAGAAAATCCTCCGGATCCGCCACTGTATGACATACTTGATCACCTTATACCCAAAAAAATTATCCCTTAAAAATGTGCAGATAATTTTTTTTTTAACATTCACACATTTTTCTCATCCACACAGTCTTTTCGGCAACTTAGGCCATATAAGACTTGACGATAACCGTTATTTATGAATTTATCTATATTGGGGCCCAGGCATTCATTTGGTATCTAAATGGCTTAAATAAAATCATCGGACTGCCTGGGGTCCGAACCCGCGACGTTTGGTATAGAAGGTAGGCTCGCTACCAAATACACCAAGCCCGGGCGTGCAGATATTTGAAATATACAGAAATATAAACTTTCAGCCCAATCGGAGGTGATTTAGTGGCTAAAAGTTTAGAAAAATTCAATTTTTTACTTTCTCTTACCTATAGATGTATATATATATAGAAAGTATTGGATTCATGTCAAAAATTCGATGTCGAGATTTTAATGGATATACACGTTTTGAGACATGGCTTTCGCGACATGGTCTGTCTGTATCTGTTTCTGTTTGTGTGTGTGTGTATGTGAACAAAATAACTCATGAACGAAAAGAGCCAGGAAGCCCATGGGACGTGACACGAAGCTTTTGAATTTTAAATTCAAAAATCAATAATTTTTAATAATTTAGGGCATTCTGAGTACAAATCGGAGGATCCGTGGTTCGACTCCCGGCGGCACACCCTTATTTTTTCAGGTGGCTATATGAATTAATAAATATTTAATTATATGGTAAATATTTTCCCATACTTGTAAATTTTACACCTTAAAAATCGAATGTACCCTAATGTCGGAAACTTAATACATGTCGACACAAAAAATCTGTGAACTCAACTTTCGATTGCCGAACGTAATTGTGTGCTGTGCGACCAGTCACACCAGTTTTTGTTTATATATAAAAAATAATCTCAGGAAAAGTTTTGCAACCTCTTTTTTTTATAAATTTGTTAACGCCATGTTCTACAAATGTAATTAGCGTTTTTATCTACAGAAAAAAAATGAATCTTTTTATATTATGATGTAATTTGTTTTAATTACAATTACCTCATTGTAATGATGCTACAATTAATGAATACTATAAAGTTGTCGCATCGAATAAATTTCCTTTTTTTTTTTTTGTTTCATATTAATGGTAGAGGAGGTCCACCGAAGGTGTCATCTACGCTGCTAGTATTTTTTTTAATACTATCATTTAAAAAACAAGAGAGAAAGAGAGGCAAGGAATGGAAATAAATCTTCAAATTCCCCTGTTGATATTTCCAACTGGTCGTTCGTTTCCAATGGATGCCAGAGACCATTCTATTATACTGATGAGAGGTTCGAAACGTCACCGAAGGGAATTTCAAGATTTATTTTTATTTTATACTTTTCTTTAAATAAACTTAATCTCGATGATTAAGGTAATTAATATATTAGGATTTTATAAAAGAAATGCACAGAATATTTTTTTCGGGGAAAATACCGACACAAGGTATGATTTGTTATTTAGGGCAAACGTCTTCAGAAGTTAATTATTTACAAACATTCCTAAAATTGCCACATTTCACTCAATAAACCAATGCAATCAAACTGTCAGGTTCAAGATGACTCTAAGTTAATAAAAGTACAAAATATTTAATGATGATTGGGAAAGCCTAGAGATATTTTAATTTCAGACTAAATTTATTTCCCTATGTATTCGACGTTTCAGGAGTCTAAACGCCTCCCTTCATCAGGACTAATTGGTTTAATCATTAGAGATTGAAATAAATAGTCCAAATTCTGCTTATCTATAGAAAGGCATTTATAATACAGTTATCAAGATAATGTTGATTATTCAATTATTAGGAACCGACCGAATATTCCGTTTTGGTTACGGTTTCGGCCAAAAACCAGCCTAAACCTGAGTCTGAAAAGATGGGATGAGACTCGCAAGCCAAAAAAAAGGTCAAATAATTTGTACGTGAGGGAAAAAAAAATTTTCTGCAAGGCAAAAAAGGAGCGGAAAAAATTTTTCCCTTTCTTAAAAAAACAGGTAAAATTATTTCCACAGTAGGAAAAAATTTTCCGCTAGGTGTAAAAGAGGCGGAAAGAATTTTCCGCAGGGCGGAAAATATTTCAAGAAAAAAAGGTTAAATGATATGAATTTTGTTTAGGAAATACAAGTTTCTGTTTCGGCCGAAACTAAGATTGAGGCCGAAATTCGGTTTTGGTTGAAAATATTGTTTCTGTCGGACCCATTCAATTATGAAAGGTTAATTTTCTAAAACTAGATTGGTCCTGAAGAAGGGGGGCGTTTAGACTCAGAATTAAATTTTAGCCTGAATATAGGCCTGAATATAGGCTCCAGGTTATTATTTCACAGGAGACAATAAATATTTCTAGAATTCCGAGACCGGCCGGAATAATAATTTATAGTTAATAGGGTGATTAAAAAATATGAGAAATCAATTTAGTAGACCTACATATTTTTTTTTTTTGTTCAAATCTAATAGAGAAAGGAAAGTATCCCTTCTTCGAGTTTGGCAACTCATTTAATATTCCTCTCTCGTCCAAGATGCTGCGCTGCCTCTTCATGCACTACGAATCTCAAAACTAATTTGAGTTTGTCTGATTGCCTATTAAAAGATCGTTAAATAATTTCAACTCACCCTCTTTATAATTTCTTTCTTTTATACAAAAAAAAATTGAAATACTATTTGTTATCATAATTCATCTTTTTTTTTAATAGGGTGGGAATATCCTCCCCCTCCTCAACAATCTTTTAGGGATATCCACTCCGATAGAGTAATAAAAATATGAAAACAAAACATTTTTTTTTTGTATGAAAGGAAAATAATTAACTTTGGGCATGGAGGGGAGGGGGGAGGGGGGGTTCTATTGTCATATATCAACATACCAGCATTTTGCCCTTTCCCCTATCCGTCTGCTCTATCCCCTATATTAATTGTTCCCGCAACCCCTATGCCTATGAATACCGTTGATTTTTTTTTTTTTTTTTTAAGTGACATGCTTTTGAAATTATTTCAAAACAATATATTTGCTTGCGTGATATCTTTAAAAACTGTATGTGCAAAGTGTTTATTTGTTTTGTTTGTTTGTTTATTAAAGCTTTTGTGGTTTGTATTGTTATTATTATTATGGAAGTTTTCAATTATAGATCACATTTTATTATTTATTAAAAAGGAACATTGCCCCCGAGTTTGGCGTAGTATGTAGCGTACCTACCTCCTATACCAAACGTCGCGGGTTCGGACCCAGGCAGTCCGAAGATTTTATTTAAGCCATTTGGATACCAGATGGCTTAAATAGAAATGCCTGACCCCCAAATTGATATATTATACTTACAACGGTTATCGTCAAAGTCTTAAATGGCCTAAGTTGCCGAAAAGACTGTGTGAATGTGTGTGTGAGTGTGAGTGTGAATGAGAAAAAGTGTGAATGTTTTTTTTATTAAAAAAAAAAAAAGGAACATTTCGAAGCCCCCGGGTCTGGCGTAGTAGGTAGCGTGCCTACCTCCTATACCAAACGTCGCGGGTTCGGACCCAGGCAGTCCGATGATTTTATTTAAGCCATTTGGATACCAGATGGCTTAAATAGAAATGCCTGAACCCCAAATTGATATATTAATTACAACGGTTATCGTCAAAGTCTTAAATGGCCTGAGTTGCCGAAAAGACTGTGTGAATGTGTGTGTGAGTGTGAGTGTGAATGAGAAAAAGTGTGAATGTTTTTTTAAAAAAGAAAAAAATCTGGTGTGACTGGCGCACAGCACACAACTTTCTCTTACCTTCGGTAATCGAAAGTTGTGTTCTGTGCTTGTCACACCAGATTTTTCGTGTCGAAATATATTTAGTTCCCGACAGTACGGAACATATGAATTCAGATGTAAAATTTATAAGTATGGGAAAATATTTATATTTTGTTACCATGGCAACCATTTCTCCTATCCTTCCCTATGAAATACAAGAGTAAAGTGGTCTTCAGAAGATTTCAATCGCAAAATGAGAATATACATTTTAAAGAGCATCTAAAAAATAATTGATTTTTGAATTTAAAAAAAAATCGTTGGACCAAATTTTGAGAAAATCGAAAAAAACTGAAAAAGTACATCAGTAAAGTACTATTACTCTTTGGCCGATTTTGATTAAAAGCTTATTTTTCCGGTCCCGGGGGGTGTTTAACTTAAATATAAAATTTCAACCTCCTAGCTCAATTCCTTCATGCTTAAAATTGAACACACACACACCCACCCACACACACACACACACACACACACACAGACAGACCATGTCGCGAAAACCACTTTTTTGGATTCAGGGGACCTCAAAACGTGAAGATCCATCAAAATCTCGACATCGAATTTTTGACATGAATCCAATACTTTCTCTCTATATATATATTACATATATACATAGGTAAGAGAAAGTAAAAAAAAAGAACATTTCGACTGCTTATTCTACAGTCGTATTTACTTGCACTAAACTAACCTCTAAAAGACACGTGAAGTTAGAAGCATTTTAAATGCAATGAAGTTAGCAACATCCTCCTGAAGTTAGACACCATTATCAAACCAAGTGTTTACATAAAAAACATGATTGTTACACTAACAATAGAAATTAATAAACATTCAATAACAACAAGGACTTTAATAAAATATGCAACATTTAGTTGATTAGATTTTAAAGTTTGATTAATATATTATATTAATGAAATAGTAGAAAAATAAAAGGCCGAGCAGCTAGATTTATTTCTTTAATAGAGAACTCACAGCGACGTTTCGGTCGACTATGCGACCATCTTCATGGCTACAATGGAGTTTATAAAAAAAAAAAAAACATAACATCAAGAGGTTGTATAAATAAAATTTCAAGACATAAAAATTATCATTACCTAGAGTTCAGTCATTTGTCAAATGTATTATTTAAAATTGAATTTGCCCGAGGTCTTAAAAAAAAGAAAAAATTAAATATTAAATGTTAATTTATATTTGTTATGTCAATTTATAAATACTTTGGGAATTTATTTTAGTATTAAAAAATCTATTAATATGTTATTAAAATAGAACTAACAGGTATATAAAATGTGTGTAATTAAAATAAAATTTATATTGACTTTTGGCGCTGAATGCATTGTATCTGATAGATCGTAATGAAATTTATGAAATGTCTGTCAAAGAACTTAAAGAGGTTTTTCTAATGACTGAACTCTAGGTAATGATCATTTTTATGTCTTGAAATTTTATTTATACAACCTCTTGATGTTATGTTTTTTTTATAAACTCCATTGTAGCCATGAAGATGGTCGCATAGTCGACCGAAACGTCGCTGTGAGTTCTCTATTAAAGAAATAAATCTAGCTGCTCGGCCTTTTATTTTTCTACTACATATTGATTCAGCTATTCACCTCGCTAACATATTAATGAAATAATTTAATAAGAAAAGTTGTACAATATTACATACTTAATACAAAATGTGTTCTATTATTAAGAACTGCCATAAGAAAGTTTTTTTTTTTTTTAATTGTTATTTATTGTCCGTTTTTTTGTGTTCCGAATTCAAAAATCCATAACAAGAGAGGATCGCAATTTTTGTATTGGTATTAAAAATACATGACTTGATGATAGATGAACGGATGGATATTTGAATATGCAGCAATGGAATAATTGATAAGATGATTCCCTCATCAGTAACCGAACGGCTTCATCCCCCCCATCCCGATTCTTAAAACAATCGATCTGAATAGAGAATTTTTAATTGAAATTCATTTGAAATGCGAATTGAATTTTAATGAATCCGTTCACAAGTAGACACCCAATGGAATGAACGATTAACGCAAGGAATTGATAACAGTGAATACGTTTAGTCAAAAGAACTAAATCATCATAGTTTTGAAGAATGCTTTACCAATTGGGCGGAAACGTTTCGTCTTTTAATTGGTGTATATGTTGCTCAGAGTTGGTCCAATAATAGACCCAACATATTTATAACTATTTTATATGTCTATGATGATGTTTAGGTGTTGATTAATTTGCGAGTCAAATATATTAATGAGTTACTATTAAATTCATTAACTCTCCTTTAGTGGTGTTGCTGGAGTTGGTTTATTTGTGAATGAAAATTTTTAGCAATTTTTACTTTCTCTTATATTTGTAATATATAGATAGATCTATATAATATATATAGAAATAATTGTATTCATGTCAATAATTCGATGTCGCGATTTTAATTTATATACACGTTTTGAGGTCCACTGAGTCCAAAAAAAGAGGTTTTCGCGACATGGCCTGTATGTGTGTGTGTGTGTGTGTGTGTCTGTCTGTGAGCAAAATATCTCAAAAACGAAAAGAGCTAGGAGGTTGGAATTGTATATTTAAATTAAGTATCTCCCTGAGACGTGACAAGAAGCTTTTGAACAAAATCAGCCAAAGAGTACTAGTACTTTACTGATGTAGTTTTTCAGTTTTTTTCGTTTTCTCAAAATTCGCTCCATACGATTTTGATTAATATTCAAAAATTAATTATTTTTTAGATGCTCTTTAATATGTATATTCTCATTTTGCCATTTAAATCTTCTGATGCACACTTTACTCTTGTATACCTCATAGAAAAGATAAAAGAAATGGTTGCCATGGTAACAAAATATAAATATTTTCCCATGTTTATGTACTTTACTGCCCTCGGGGCTTGGTGTAGGGGTTAGCATGCTAACCTCGTATACCAAAAGTCGCGGGTTCGGACCCCAGGCAGTCCGATGATTTTATTTAAGCTATTTAGATACCAAATGGCTTAAATAAGAATGCCTGGACCCCTATATTAATTAATATCGTAAAAGTCTTATATGGCCTGAGTTGCCGAAAAGCCTGTGTGTGTGTGATTGTGAGTGAGAATGAAAAAAGTGTGTGTTAAAAAAAAAATTCTAATATAACGGCGGAACTAAATATATGTCGACACAAAAAATCTGGTGTGACAAGCACGGAACACAACTTTTCCTTGCCGAAGGTGAATTGTGCGACCAGTCACATCAGATTTTTTGCAAATGTTTCTTCATTCATGTATGCATGTCCTAGCGGAGGGTTTGTAGGTATGTCTGAGGGCGAGCGAATAGAGAGATAAAAAAGAAAAAAAGAAAGAAAAAGAAGACAGGGGAAGGGGAGGTGAGGTGAAGGAAAGGAAGAAGAAGAAGAAGAAAGGTGACGCCGTTATCGATTGCCAATGCGGCTGGCTGGCTGACTCCTTTTTCTTTCACTCACTGCAAAAGAGGGGGTTTCATTAAAGACAAAAACGAACCCCTTGCATACTATATATGATATTTATCTATTTAAATATAGGGTAGTTAAGATGGAACTCCTCATCCTCGTTCACATATAACGTAATTAAATAAATTTATATAATGACTTGAGAGAGGAAATTGCTTTTTTTTTATCAAATGAATTATCACTAGTGTTTGTATCTGTTGGAAATAATTCATCATTGTTATTAAAAGTAAAAAGTAATTTATTTCTTTCATTTGACCTCTTTTTAAAATGCTGATGTCTGTCTGTGTGCGCGTGTTTTTGGGAATAAATAATTACAAAATAGAATATAATAATTTTTAATGGTTCAAGGACGCTCAATCTTATCTTTAATCATCTTATCTTCATATTTTTGCATTTTTTCACTTTCTCTTACCTATAGGCTTGTATTAGATTCATGTAAACAATTTTTTTTAAGGTCTTTTTCGGCAACGGAGGCCATTTAGACCCCGTCTCTATTTATTTCAATTTATTGGTAATCAATTAAATTGAAATAAATTTTTGTCGCATGAGACGGGATACGAACCCGCGACCCTTGGTACTGAAGGCCAGCACTCTAACCACCACACCAAGGCCCAAGGGCATGTAAAAATTTGATCTCGATATTTTGATGGAAATATAAGTTTAGAGGTCAAAAAAGAATGTCTTTTTGGATTCAAAATATCCCAACAACGAAAAGAGCCAAGTGGTTGAGATTTGGTATTTAATACAGGACCAAGGGAGTTGGCATATTAAGTAATTACCCCCTTTATACCACCCCTTGTATCCGCCCCGGCTGGTACTTCATAGGAAAAATAGGGGGAAATCGTTGACAAAATATCAATATTTTTTTATATAAGTTTATAATTTTTCATTTTGAATTCTAATATAATTGCGAAAAATGAATATATGGCGATCCAAAAAAATCTGGGGTGCCAAGCACAGAGCACAGCTTTCAATTATCAAAGATAAGAGAAAGTGATGTGCTGCGGCCGGTCACACCAGATTATTCGTTTTGAGTTCTGTAAAGTACAAAAAAATTTACAAATGTTTACATTTAAATAAACAAAATTTTTCATTCAAAATTTTATAAAATACTCTTCAAAGTGTAAAACAAAATTGATTTTATTTATTGGTCCATTTCAGGTAGAAAAGTCTATTTGAAAAAAAAAAATTATTTTTTCTTACAAACTAAATAATTGTTGTGACAAGCACAGAATAGAGCTTTCAATTATCGAAGGTAAGAGAAAGTCGTGTGCCAATCACACCAGATTTTTTAATTATAAATTTGATGTCGATGTGTGTATACCCACATGTGGGCTGCCAGATTTTTTTAAATCAGCTTAATAAAAAGTTTTAAGATGATGATGATGATAATTTATTCCATGATGATATTTAGAGAAGAATAGTACTTAGTTACTTCATTGTGATGATTCAAGTGAGACGAGAGAGAGAATAAACTTGATACTTTGCATTAAAGGAAACTTTTAGAGAAATTCCTTCATCTAATTTATTTATGTTTACTTTTATATAGAAATTAGAGGTTAAAGAAGAAGAGGCGGCAAATAGGGGGGGGGGGAATAGATTCGAACGCAATGTATCCTTAATGATACATTATAGACTAAACTTGAAACTAATCTTGATATTGTTTTAATGTTCTCAACTCAAGATGATCCATTCAATTATTCCTTCCACCTTTTCAATTAAGAATTACAAGTATTATTATTAGTAGTGGTGATAAGGAGTAATTTTAAAGTTTACGCGAAGGAGAGGGGGAAATGGATAATTTTATCTCCCCGTTTTTGGGCATATTATTTTAATTTTTTTCAAATAGCTCATTTGGCAAGAATAAAGAGACCTTCAAACAATTTTGAGAGCAAAATGAGAATATACATTTGAAAGAGCATCTAAAATATAATTGATTTTTGAATTTTAATCAAAATCGTTGGAGTGAATTTTGAGAAAATGGAAAACAACTGAAAAAGTACATCAGTAAAGTACTAGTACTCTTTGGCCGATTTTGTTTAAAAGCTTATTTTCACGCCTCAGAAGGGTGCATAACTTAAATATAAAATTTCCTCTTCATAGCTCAATTTCTTCATGCTATAAATTGAACCCAGACACACAGACAGACAGACCATGTTGCGAAAAACACCTTTTTGGATTCAGACCTCAAAACGTGTTTATCCATCATAACCGAATTTTTGACATGAATCCAATATGTATATTAACATATACATATAGGTAAGAGAAAGTAACAAGACCCTAAGTGATTATACTTGGCATCATACAGATCGAAGTAAAATTTTCCTAATCGTCATTTTAAGGGGGTTCAGGAGGTAGATGTTACGCATGTTTTTCCCGAGAGGGTTGTGTGTCTTAAAAAGAAAGCAAAAAAGACAAAAAAAAAACACCTATTACGAAAATTATCCGAGATGCCAGAATGGTAGCTAATTAAATTATTATTTAGTCGATTTTCATTGATCTTTTAACAATAAATACTTTATAAATGTTATTATATATTATGTATCTTTTATAAAAGCATAAAAATATATAATTATAGGCCAGATATACGCTATTAGGGGATCAGCTGTTAGACAAGCCTGCCATCTATTGCAAGAATGCTGAACTAATTTGACAGTTGGTTTTTAAATAAATCATCTAAGCTTATTTTAAAAATTTCTTAATTCATATGTGATTAATAATAACAATAAATTCATTTTTCAATTTAGAAAAAATTAGATTATTGGGACTGATTGTTTTTTGTACTTGCATGATAACAAAAAAATTAATTTCTTTAAAAATATTATAAAGAGCTAAAAATGTCTCTTTAAAATAAAAGGGAAAAGAAATCCGCCATTTTATTTTGTTTTTCTTTTCTCTCTATTTTGATTGGATATTTTAAAGGACCAATAACAAGTAAATCTATTTAATTATTTTATGACTTGGGAGGAGTTAAATTCCTTTTTTAAAGAAATAATTTTTTTTTTATCTCGCCTTCTTGTATCTAAATCCCGCCCTTAATCATAAAATAACTAATAGACAAACTTTATTGGCTCTTTAAATTAACCATAGGCGTAGCCACAGGGCCGGGGGAGGGGTGAGGTTCAAACCCCCTCCATGTGACCAAAGCCTTGACTTTTTAAGCTTTTTAATACAAAAAATAATTTGCGCTAGCTTAAAAAAAAATTAAATAAAATAAAAAACCAAAATGATTTATAAACGCCCTCGGGGCTTGGTGTAGGGGTTAGCGTGTTAACCTCGTATACCAAAAGTCGCGGGTTCGGACCCCAGGCAGTCCGATGATTTTATTTAATCCATTTGGATACCAGAGTTGCCGAAAAGACTGTGTGAATGTGTGTGTGAGTGTGAATAAGAAAAAAGTGAATGTTGAAAAAAAGGGCGTGTTCTAAATGGCCTCAGATGCCGAAAAAGACAAAAAAAAAAAGATGGAATGCGATATGAATAAGTTCTTAAGTGAAAACCTCACAGGCAGTTAATAAAATTAAGTGAACTGAGCAAGTGACAAACAACATCAAGACTGAAAGATCATCAAAATGGCAAAATAAACACTGTTTCTAGATTTCTTTTTGCTTTTTTTTTTTTTTTTAAAGAAGGTTTTTAAAATAAATAAATAAATCCAAGTTGATTCAAGAGTTTCTTCATTAAAAAAAGAAAAAAATCTTTTTTAAAGAGAGAGAAATAAGATAAAAAGAACATCAAATTAAATTTAAGCAATTTTTTTGCCATATATTATATATATTTTATAAAATTATAAATATTTATTTTTCTTAAGCTAATAAAAAAAAATAAATTTCATTTTGTAGCATACATATGAATATTTTTCAAAGGAAATACGTAAATAAAAATTTTTATTTAATTATATTAATTAAATGAAAATATAAAACACTCCGAGAAAGAGTCAGAACGCCAACGGATCTGATTTTAAAAGTTTTTACTTTCTCTTACATATATATAAAATATATAGAAAGAAAGTATTGCGATCATGTCAAAAATTAAATATCGATGGAAATACATGTTTATATTATATTATTATATATTTATGTCGCTCCCAAATTCTGGCTCCCCTGAACCAATTCTAACCCCCTCCTTCCCCCCCCCGCCATAGAGAGCGCTACTACAATCATTATTATGAACATAGGCGTAGCCAGGGGGTTTTGGGGGTTCAACCCCCCCCCCCCATGGGACCCAATTCATGACTAGATATTTAATACAAATTATATTTCATATAGGGTAAGAGAAAGTAAAATATAATAATTTACTCTAGCTAAAAAAAAAAACAAGCCAAAATAAATACCCTAAAATAATCTTAAATTTTTGAAAAAAATTTCTTGATCCCCCCCCATCAAAAATTTCTGGCTACGCCCTTGATTATGAATAATAGAATTTTTCAGTAAACATATTCGCAGCCAGCGCTCCTTTCGTTAAAGCGCCGGGGGCCGTCGCCCCCTCACCCCCCCCCTTGTTGCGGTACTGTTACCTGCCCAACCAACGGGCAAAGTTAAAAAAGCAGATACTCTATATCAGCCTTTCTCAAAGTGTGTTCCGCGATACCCCTGTAGGGGTTCCGCAAGAATTCAGACAAAAAAAAAATCAAAACACCTGCTTAAGCATCCTGTCTTTATAGTAATTTATTAAGTAAAGTAAGTAATAAGGTCGAATGTTTTGAGGCGGTCGTATCACGAGGGGCAGCCGAACTTAGTCGCCACCCACAACAGTACAATTTTACTATGCCGCCACTACCACTTGTGCGCCACCAGTTAAAAAAATATTTCATACATTTTATTATATTTTTTTTTTTTTTTTTATATATTATATTATTATACTTATTATATAGTAATTTACTAAGTAAAGTAAGTAATAAGTAGTAACTGTTACATTGTACTTTTAATTAAGGTGTATTAATAAAGAATACATTTTTAAAAACAATTGATTTATTCAGTGGCCTAACGTACGCCCCCGCAGACCCCGTAAATGCGGGGGGACTGGGGCCCACGGGCCGGGCCGGGCTAAAAAACTGTATAAAAATTTAGATTAAAAAAAAAAATTAATGAAAATTTGTCTTTGAAAGGACCCGGGGCCCTCAGGACCCCGTAAAAAACGGAAAATTTAGATTAAAAAAAAAATTAATGAAAATTTGTCTTTAGAAAGGGCCCGGGCCCTCAGGACCCCGGTAAAACGGAAAAATTTAGATTAAAAAAATTAATGAAAATTTGTCTTTGAAAGGGCCCGGGGCCCTCAGGACCCCGGTAAAAACGGAAAATTTAGATAAAAAAAAAATTAATGAAAATTTGTCTTTGAAAGGGCCCGGGGCCCTCAGGACCCCGGTAAAAACGGAAAAATTTAGATTAAAAAAAATTAATGAAAATTTGTCTTTGAAAGGGCCCGGGGCCCTCAGGACCCCGGTAAAAACGGAAAAATTTAGATTAAAAAAATTAATGAAAATTTGTCTTTGAAGGGCCCGGGCCCTCAGGACCCCGGCAAAAACGGAAAAATTTAGATAAAAATGCAAAAAACTCAATGAAAATTTGTCTTTGAAAGGGCCCGGGGCCCTCAGGCCCAGTAAAAACGGAAAAATTTAGATAAAAAAAAAATTAATGAAAATTTGTCTTTGAAAGGGCCCGGGGCCCTCAGGACCCCGTAAAAACGGAAAATTTAGATTAAAAAAAAATTAATGAAAATTTGTCTTTGAGGGCCCGGGGCCCTCAGGACCCCGGTAAAAACGGAAAAATTTAGATTAAAAAAAAATTAATGAAAATTTGTCTTTGAAGGGCCCGGGGCCCTCAGGACCCCGGTAAAAACGGAAAAATTTAGATTAAAAAAAAAATTAATGAAAATTTGTCTTTGAAAGGACCCGGGGCCCTCAGGGTTCAATGATATACTGTATTTTAAAAATATTTTTTGTAAGGTCTAATCATGGGGCCCGAAATAAAGGTTTGCGGGGGGGGCTAAAAAACGTTACGCTAATGCTTTTATTGTAGAAGGGTTCCGTCAAGAATTTCGCTTTCCAAAGGGTTCCGTCACCAAAAAAGTTTGAGAACCGCTGCTCTATATCATAAATAGGCAAAGAAAAATCTGGTATGTGTTCAATCACACCAGATATGTATTATTTGAAACTATAATTAATAAGAAGTGGAATTTATTTCAGTTAATTTGTTAATTTTTTTTTTACGATTGAACAAAAACACAATTCAAAAAGTTTTCATTTGTTAACATGATCTTTGTAACAATCACCCTATCTATCCATTTAAACTCTCTCTCAATTTGAAATCAAGAAAGAATTCGAAGGAAATCAAATGAAATGAACAGAAAAGAGGAACATTTAGAACAAAACCACCAGCAGCACTCAGAGTTTGGAGATCACACAACTTTCGAGAGAGAGAGAGAGAGAGATTTACAATACGGTTTTCGTTTGGTTTCTTTTTTTTTTTATTTTGTCTCTCTTTTAAATTTAATTCTCATTACTTAAACCAACGAAACGAGTCTTGGTAAAATTTTCTCATGCATAAAGATAATAAACTTCAAGTTTCTTTTCATTTAATTAAACATTCTTTAACCTCCTCTCTCTCTCTCGTAATAATAATAATAATAGACTACATAATTTATCTAATTTTAAATCTTATTTTTATAATAGTAAATAAAGATTAATGGAAATTCTATTGCGCGATGTATTTGTAGGTATACTACACCCTCTATATACAAACAATTCTTTGTCTTTTAGCAGTCAAGAGAACATTAATCATTTGTGATTAATTCAATTCAAGAGCTCATAAAAAATACAATTTTTTTTTTGAAATTAGGTGTGGTCTTTTTAAATGGAATATCACTCTTTTTAATTTATCAAAAAAATGATGAAGAAATTTCTCCATTTATTTTAAAAATAAATATCCCCTGGTCACTCGAGTTGGAGTCGTTGCCGATAATAAAAGCATCGAAGGAATAAAAAATCTGGTGTGAATAGCACACAACTTTCTCTTACCTTCGGTAATCGAAAGTTGTGTTCTGTGCTTGTCACACCAGATTTTTTGTGTCGAGATATAATTAGTTCCAAGGTATAAAATTTATAAACATGGGAAAATATTTATATTTTGTTACCATGGCAACCATTTCTTTTATTTTTTCTATGAAGTACAAGAGTAAAGTGTGCTTCAAACAATTTTGAGGGCAAAATGAGAATATACATTTTAAAGAGCATCTAAAAAATAATTGTTTTTTGAATTTTAATCAAATTCGTTGAAGTGAATTTTGAGAAAATGGAAAAAAACTGAAAAAGTACATCTGTAAAGTACTAGTACTTTTTGGTCGATTTTGATTCAAAAGCTTATGTTTAGCGTCCCTAGGTCGGTGTCTAAGCTTAAATATAAAATTTCAACCTCCTAGCTCTTTTCGTTCTTGAGATATTTTGTTCACAGACAGACACAGAGACAGAGAGACCATGTAGCGAAAACCACTTTTTTGGATTCAGGGGACCTCAAAAGTTCCATAAAAATCTCGATATCGAATCTTTGACATGAATCCAATACTTTTTCTCTCTCTATACATATACACATATATACAGAAAGTAAAAATAACATTGACAAATAATTATGAAATGAAAAAGAAATTATGCTGAGGAACTTTGTCATCTGATACAATTTAATCTATCTCTCTTTAGAATCAGAATTTAAGGCGCATATCTTTATTCTATCCTAATTTGCTCACGAGTAGACCCCTAGCACAAGAGGAGGTGCGCGCTATGGCCCAAGGTCGAGCAAATTCTTAAAGATAATTTGAATGTGAAATTAATTTAGTCCCTTGTGAACGAAAACAAATGGAATGCTTAGTTTTAAGAAAAATTAGAAAATTCTCAAAGTTCAAAGGCGATGGGCCACGTGTTCCTGTTTTACAAATTTTGCAGACATTATTTTTTAATGTAATGCAAAAGATCACGTAGATCTTACCTGCTATTAACCTGCTATTAAATTTCTAAAAAAATATATTGGCCAGTAGATATGGATTGCACAAAAAGGGCAATTTTTCGATATTTTTTTGTCGAATAAATGAGGTTTTTTTTTTTAGAAAATATTAATTTTAGAGTTATCGGGATTTTTTTATTCATTCTATTAGAGCTTTTCATCTGACTGAGATTGACATCTCATTTAGTCTGATTAGTCGTTCGAAATCTACAGTGATTTAAAATTTCAAATTAGAATTTACCGCAGCGCGGTAAAATGAAATGATAGGAAAAAATAAATGATGAAATCTTTAGTTGCAAAATCATTCTTTCTAACCGTATATTCAACATAATTATAACTCTTAATACAGAGGAGTTATTCAAGCCGATAAACTTTTTCGTGCATGTCCCTAACATAGAAACATGATTTGTAAGACGTTGTCACGTCAAAAAAAATATAACCTCTATAAATAAGGACCACTCTACTGTAGGTACAGTGAGGGTCAATATTAAGTCCCACCTATGCGTTTTCTACTTGTGATTATTCATTGTTTATAATATTTTTTTAAAAACAATGAAATAATCACAAGTAGAAAACGCATGGGTGGAACTTAATATTGTCGCTTACTGTACATGTATATCTACACCCAGAGCCAGAGAGGAAGGAAATTTTCCAGTGGAGAAAGATTTAAAAATTTCTCTTCTCCTCTAAAAATTATTAAATATTTAACATATAATTTGTCTTTCGGCATATTGGGACTCTTCTAAGAATAGATTAGAATAGAATTTATTGGATTCTCTCAGGCTCTGAGCGAATTAATAATAGATTACATCGCAATTACACAAACACATCAAATATTCTTAAATAAATTAATCAAATATCTAGAAAGAAATTTATCTCAATACATCAAAATTATTTTACTCCAACATCATATTAGACATAAAATAATTTTTAATTATATACATTATTCATAGACATATATATCATATCTCTAATTATATATAATACAAGTCAATATTATACATACCAAATACAAATAAATAAATCAAAATCTCTCTTTGTCATTAAATATAATAAATATCAAGATATGTGAGAAAATAGCGAGTTTTTTTTAAAATAATTTTTAGCTTTAGCTCCGTTTTGATTTAATTTATTTAATAATAGCTTACATCAATCAAAGAAGCAACCCTCATGTTACTTAAAAATTTGTGACGAAATTACTTGACTTTCTTCTTAAATTTATATGAACCCTGTTACGCATTAGTGTGTCAAGCGCCAGCGACCGAGTTTTGAGAAAATTATCATTAAAGTTTTTTGTTTACATTGGATTATATATAATTTTCCTTGTCAATTGTGCAAGTAACATTAAATATAAATTTTTTTAGGACATATTTCATAAAAAATACTATTAATTAAAGCATTTGAAACAATATTCCGTGCTTAACTCAATTTTTAATTTTTTGGTGCTTGACACACTAATGCATAACAGGGTTCATTTAAGCCATTTGGTATCTCCATAGAAAAGAAAGGAGAAATGGTTGCCATGGTAACAGAATATAAATATTTTCCCATACTTATAAATTTTACATCTTGAAAATCGAATGTACCATACTGTCGGAAACTAAATATATAGACCGTTTATTTTGAAAGTGGTATAAGTCCATTTTTTTCAAAAATGAGATATCACATAATTTATTATTAAATTAATGTAAATTTTCTATGTATAACTAGCTAGTGGTAAATTTCTTAAAAAATTCCCATGTTTTGAACAATTCAAAATTGGTTGGTAAAAAAGATTTTTTAATAAACAGATATGTTAACCTTTCATTTTCTCGAAACAATAGAAAATGGACTTACACCATCAAAAATCTGGTGTGACAAGCACAGAACAACACTTTCGATTTCCGAAGGTAAGAGAAAGTTGTGTGCTGTGCGACCAGTCACACCAGATTTTTTAATTTCAGAAATTAGTGCCGATTCAAAAAATGGGTCAAAAACGTCCGTCCCACTTTCTTTCTTGTTTTATTTTTTCAATTAAATTTATTTATTCCAAGGTGGAAGGAAATTGAGGTGTTTGAATGAATGAGCAAGGGGGGAGGGGGAGGGAGGGTTCTTTCATACAAACTTCTACTCTAATGTAGTATGGTGCGCAAAAAAAAAAAAAAAAAACTTATCAAAGATGCCCAATCGATTGGCTTATAAATTTCATTTCGAATCGAAGCTAAAAAAAAAAGAAAGTAAGAGAACTCGCATTTCGAAACATATTAAAAAAGTTTTATATATATATACGTATCTATATATAAAGAAAAATCTTGCTTCTTTACTAGAAAGTTGTTTTTTTCTTTCGACTTGTTATCATCTTTGGAATGGAGAGAGAGGGAGGGAGAAAGGAGTGAGAAGGGGGGAGAAGTGCGAGAGAAAGGGTCGAAAATCTTTAAATATTAAAAAAAAACAAAAAAAACAAAAATAAGTAGGTTCAAATTTTGTGTAATTGGAAATTAGGAAGAGAAAGTAAGTAAAGTTGCAGGAAAAAAAAAAAAGCATTTGGATGCCAATTGCCACTACGGAAACGTTTCGGAAAAAGTTTATTTGTCCATCTTCAGTCCTTAAGGGTTTATACAGGGTGTAACAGGATAAAGTCGACAAGCTCCCGGAGGTGATTCTGCACCTCGAAAGGAACAGATTTACTATGGTCCAATTCTCACCGGTTTCGCCGCTATCTCAACTTTTTTTTCCGAGTTTTTTCAAAAATAAGGTCGTATTTCCTAAACTATTGCCTGTAGAGTAAAATTGAAATCACCGTTGGAAAGCTCAATAAATTTTGACAAAGAATACCGTGCGAAAAAAGATTCTTAACCTAATACTTTTTTTTTTGATAAGAATAATCTCAGCCAAAAACATCGGAGATGGGGGGCGCTCTCGCATTATTTTTGCCTAGCGTCGAGGTGAAATCAAAAAATGCGCCTCGCTTTTCTCATTTATATAAAAGCGAGGAAATATTTTCACCTTAAATAAAACCCCTACAGAATTTTATTTGTTTCATATATCCTCGCTTTTATATAAATGAGAAAAGCGAGGCGCATTTTTTTGATTTCACCTCGACGCTAGGCAAAAATAATGCGAGGCGCTCCCTTTTTGCATCTCCGATGTTTTTGGCTGAGATTTCACTTCTTTTTGTGAAATATTACATGAAAATATTATTTATTAATTTTTGTTTATTAAATATTAAGTTATCCCATGAATAGATCTTTTAATATGCATTCCAAACAGTAAAAATTAAATACATCGTTTGGTATCCATTCGAAACGATAAACATAGGATTTTACCAAATTTTATAAAATTTTAGGTTTTTTTATTTTTGTTATGTTGGTAGATTGTAAATACTTCGTTTGGTATTCATTCGAAACGATAAACATAGGATTTCACCAAATTTTATAAAATTTTAGGTTTTTTATTTTTGTTATGTTGGTAGAATGTAAATACATCGTTTGGTATCCATTCGAAACGATAAACATAGGATTTCACCAAATTTTATAAAATTTTGCGTTTATTATTTTTGTTATGTTGGTAGAATGTAAATACATCGTTTGGTATCCATTCGAAACGATAAACATAGGATTTCACCAAATTTTATAAAATTTTAGGTTTTTTATTTTTGTTATGTTGGTAGAATGTAAATACATCGTTTGGTATTCATTCGAAACGATAAACATAGGATTTCACCAAATTCTATAAAATTTTAGGTTTTTTATTTTTGTTATGTTGGTAGATTGTAAATACTTCGTTTGGTATTCATTCGAAACGATAAACATAGGATTTCACCAAATTTTATAAAATTTTAGGTTTTTTATTTTTGTTATGTTGGTAGATTGTAAATACTTCGTTTGGTATTCATTCGAAACGATAAACATAGGATTTCACCAAATTTTATAAAATTTTAGGTTTTTTATTTTTGTTATGTTGGTAGATTGTAAATACTTCGTTTGGTATTCATTCGAAACGATAAACATAGGATTTCACCAAATTTTATAAAATTTTAGCTTTTGCATTTTTGTTATGTTGGTAGCACTCCTTCTTATCACGTTAATCTATTTCTATCTGAATGGATCTATCCTAAAAAAATTTTTGTTCCATTAGGGATGAAAATTACTAATAATAATATATATGTTCCTAGATGACGTCATCAGGGAGCAAAATAGTTAGAATTGTCTTTTCGCCATGTTAAAGATAGGACAAATTTGAAATTTTGAATACCTCTCAAAAGTCACTTTTGATCCAAAATGAAATTTTATATCAAAGGTATCGGGTTTTTGATAGTATCTATTTGTATTTTAAATTTCATCCAATTCGGTCCAGCAGGGAAACCTGTAGCTTTGTCTAAAAATTTGAAAATTGAAGAAAAGAATGAAAAAAAAAAAAAAAAAAGAAAAAAAAGAAAAGAAAAAAAAAAAAAAAAAAAAGGAAAAATAAGAGACTAACTTTTGACCTTCCGAAATCGGCAAAATCTCAACTTTGAGCCTCTGCCATTCTGTTTGGCACTGGAATTTTTTTTGAATTCGTGCTCAAAATAATCCTTATTTATTCTAGTTTAATATAAAAAAATTTGGCTCCGATATCTTAAAAACTTTTTGAGATATTCGCCCAGAAAGAGAAAAGTTTCTCAAAAAAATTTTTTCACGTCCCTATCTTTTATTAAGGATTTAAAATCATTCTTGATAATATAGTCTAGGGACGACTCGTCCATCTAAATGCAATGGGCCATTGGCATCTATTGGAATGTCAACTAAATGGTAGTATTAAGAGTTTCTTTGCTTTCTTTTGCTTTTCACATGCTCGGCGACGAGTCGCTCCCGCGACTCTTGATTTTACAACACTATGGTTTTAGCGTGGTAACCTCGTATGCCAAAAGTCGCGGATTCGGGCCCCAGCTAGGTAGGCCGGATGATTTTGTTTAAGCCATTAGGATACCAAATGGAAAAATAAGAATGCCTGGCTCCCCAAATAGATATATTAATCAATATATCGTAAAAGTCTTACATGGCCTGAGTTGCCGAAAAGACAGTGTGAATGTGTGTGTGAGTGTGAATGAGAAAAAGTGAGTGTTTTTTTATAAAAAAAAAAAAATATCCAATTAATTACTTTCTCGCCGGCAGGCCTGGCAAGAAGAAAGAACAACTGCCACCAAGATTAATGTCGTTAAGCAACGCCAAGTGGTGCTGAAAATCGGGATAGGTGCCCCCGAAAAACAAGACCATTGAACGCCCGCCGGAAGCCATCGATACTGTATAAATATAATTAATAAATAAATTTATAAAAATCAAATGGCCTCTGCAGCCGAAATGACTTTCTTATAAAAAACAAAAATTACTTTCTCTTATCTATATGTAAATGTTAATATCTTTATATATATAATTCTTCTGTACGTGTGTATGTGACTGAACTCCTCCTAAACGACTGAACCAATTATGATGAAATTTTCTGTGTATGTTTGTGAGAGTCCCGGACAGGTTTTAATTCACAAATAACAATAAGTTAATGAGTAATTAACCGTTAAAATAAGAAAAAAATAAAAATTAGGAGAAAGGGTTGCCATGGTAACAAAATATAAATATTTACCCATGTTTACGATTTTTTTTTATTTATTTACATTTTGAATTCTAAAATATCGGAGTAAATTTTTGTTTGTGATCGGGAGTCCCGGAAAGGATATGATTCACAAAAAAATCTTAAGTTCATGAATAATTAATTAACCGTTAAAATAATCTCCATATAAAAATGAAAAGGGAAAATGTATGTACCGGTATGTATATAAGTAGGCGAGCAAGTGGGGGTCCAGGGGCGCAGCCCCTGGCTAGACGGAAAGCCCCGCCGAAGGCGGGGCTTTGCGTCTAGTACATATATATATATAGAGAGAGAGAGAGAGAAAGAATTAGATTCATGTCAAAAAATTCGATGTCGAGATTTTGATAGATATATACGTTTTGAGGTCCCCTGAATCCAAGAAAGTGGTTTTCGCGACATGGTCTGTCTGTCAGTCTGTGAACAAAATATCTCAAGAACGAAGGGAATTGAGCTAGGAGGTTGTAATTTTATATTTAAGTTTGGCACTCTCCTAGGGCGTGAAAATAAGCTTTTAATCAAAATCGGTCCATCAGTACTAGGACTTTACTGGTATACTTTTTCAGTTTTTTTTTTTTCGATTTTCTCAAACGATTTTGATTAAAATTCAAAAATCAATTATTTTTTAGATGCTCTTTAAAATGTATATTCTCATTTTGCCATTGGAATTTTATGAAGACCACTTTAATCTTGTACTTTATAAAAAAAGATAGGAGAAATGGTTGACATGGTAACAAAATATATATACTTATTTAGCCATATTTATAAATTTCAAATGTAGCCCTCGGGCTTGGCGTAATTGGTAGCGCGCCTACCTTGTATACCACGGGTCGAGGGTTCGGATCCCAGGCACTCCGATGATTTTATTTAAGCCATTTGGATACTAAATGGCTTAAATAAGGATACCTGGACCCCCAATAGATATACTCGTATATACAAATAACGAGTATCGTATAAAGCCTTAAATGGCTTAAGTTGCCGAAAAGACTGTGTGTATGTGTGTGTGAATGGGAAAAAAGTGTGTGTTTATAAAAAAAAAAAATTCAAATGTACCCTACTGTCGGAAACTAAATATATGTCGACACAAAAAATATGGCGTGACAAGCACAGAACACAACTTTCGATTACCGAAGGTAAGAGAAAGTTGTGTGTTGTGCGACTAGTCACACCAGATTATTTTTATTATATTCGAAATCAGCATGATTTCTATTAATAGGAAGGATTATCATTTTGGAACGAAAAGAACTCGCTATTTCATGTCATTTCCGTCTAAACTTGTTAATTAAACTTGTTAAACTATTAATAATATTAAATTGATATTTCCCAGGATTATCTTTGAGTGGGGGATGCCTTGATTATATATTCATAGATTGATATAAATACCTCTGTTTATTTTTGTTTAGAAATAAAACCAACGATAATACGCCTACAAACAAAGATTAAAATATATTTTTTAATTAAATATCCAAACTCTACCTTCAATAAAAAAAGATATTTTAAAAATTGGCATAAAAAATGAGAGCGAGTCGGGAATAGTTCTAATTTAATTCCAAAGTTTTTATATTAAAAATTATATATTATTTTATCTAAATTTTTAATGAGAAATTCTTTGCGTTTTTTTTAGATTGCTAATAAAAAAAACAAACAAAACAAAAATATAGATAAATTAAATAAAAATTTTTATGATTAAAATGCAAGGTGAATAGGACCTAGCATCAAAGTAATAAAATTATTTCCCTCATCATGTAACCAATTAAACCAAGAGCTAACTAACAAGGCAAGTGTAATCAAAAAGTTCCTTATCCATTGGTTATTGCGGAAATTAAAAAAAAAAATAAATAAACAGGGCCTCCCTTTAATTTTTGTGATTATCACAAAAACTATTCAGTTTTTACTTTTTTTTTTTAGTTTAGTCAAAACAAGAAATGATTTCAAAATATATGAGAATTTTATATGCCTAATTTCACCTCAATGTTAGGCCTTAAAGCGGAGATAGCAAGCCATGGGGTTTAACTTTATCACATCAAGAAATTATAATCAAAAACCATTGGAGGATTAATATGCAATTAATATTTTTATAATAATTTTTAATTTAATTTATATTAGCCGCTGCGCCCGCTTTCGGCGGGCTTCGCCACCCTGGACCCCCTGCCAGCTGGCTCGGACCCGACTGCGGCGTACCCTCACCTTTTTTTTTTTTTTTAACACTCACACTCACACTCATACACACATTCACACAGTCTTTTCGGCAACTCAGGCCATATAAGACTTTGACGATATCCGTTATTGATTAATATATACATATTGGGGGTCCAGTCATTCTTATTTAAGCCATTTGGCCAAATGGCTTAAATAAAATCATCGGACTGTCTGGGGTCCGAACCCGCGACGTTTGGTATACGAGGCTAGCACGCTAACCTCTACACCAAGCCCCGAGGGCAAGAAAAAATTATCATTACTATTCCAATTCAGTGCTTGCTTGAGGTTTTGTTTACATTCATAGAATACACAAATGGAAAGAATACATAAATATTTCTCTATACATTTCCTATGGGAGAAATCGTAACTTTAGGAATTATTAACTCAAAAAGTTATAGAAATTTCGGGATGAAAATAATTTTTTTGTAATCCGTAGAAGGTCCTCTTTAAGTATAAAAAATTTCGTTTCAAAATTCCAACGGGAAGTTGGTCAAACAGAGAATGAATGACAGACGGAAGGACGATCTTATGGACAGACAGACAGACGGACACACCGCTATTATAAATATAACTAAATATTAATATATTTAGATATAAAAAATCATGAAAGCTTAATTTATTTAATATCTAGTTATTTTTATTTTTGATTTCTTGCCACAAAACAGTTTCTTTTTCTTTCTTTTTCGGCAACAAGTGTCGTTATCTTAATTCAAAACAGACAAAAAAAAAAATGAAGAAAAAAAGAATCAATCATTTGTCAGTAGTGGATAATAATATTTATCCATTTATCTTTGAATTTGTTTCCATAAAATTAAATCTTTTTTTCTTGCTCTTTATTCTTTGAATCGGTTGAAATTTCAATTTAAAATTTTTTTTATAAAACTAAATACGCTTCGCCTGCGCCTTTTCTTAATCATATTCTGCAAGTTTTCAGCAGGGACGTATATAGGGATACGGTATCGAAAAAAGTATCGATACTTGTACTTGGTATCGTATCGAAAGGAAAGTATCGATACCAAAAAGTATCGGAAAAAAAGTATCGAGTAAAATAAAGTACTAGTATCGAAACAAAAGTATCGATACGCCCCCGAGTTTGGCGTAGTAGGTAGAGTGCCTACCTCCTATACCAAACGTCGCGGGTTCGGAGCCCAGGCAGTCCGTTGATTTTATTTAAGCCACTTGGATACCAAATGGCTTAAATAAGAATGCCTAGGCCCCAAATAAATATATATTATATAAATACGAGTATAGTTTAGTCTTATATGGCCTGAGTTGCCGAAAAGACTGTGTGTATGTGTGTGTGAAATAGAAAAAAGTGTAAATGTTAAAAAAAAAAGTATCGATACTTTTTTAGTGTCCCTAGACGTATATAAGGCCCCCTCCCCCTGAAATTTTTCAAATTTTTATACATATCTACGGGTTAATGGCCAATATCTATATTTTTATCAGGAATGAAAGTTGTAAGAAAACGCAGCCAAAATTTTTTCTTTAAAAATATATTTCAACAGCTGACGTTTCAGCTTTGGTCAAAGTCAACCTCGGAGCTGACCAAAACCGAAACGTCAGCTGTTGAAATATATTTTTAAAGAAAAAATTTTGACTGCGTTTTTTTACAACTTTCATTCCTGATACAAATAAAGTACCCTTATTCTATCTATATTTTTGTTTGAAAAAGTGCGCTGCATAAATAAAAATCTGGTGTGACAAGCACAGAACACAACTTTCATTTACCGAAGGTAAGAGAAAGTTGTATGCTGTGCTTGTCGACATCGAATTTTTGACATGAATTCTAATACTTTCTCTCTATATATATATATGTATAAGTTATTAACATATACATGTAGTAATAACAAATAAAAATGAAATATTTTAAATTTAACGAAAATTTCTCTTTGAGTGGAGAGCCCGAGTAAAAATGATTAAAAATGATCGAGGGATACCACACGCCCGCAGCAGGTCTGCATAGCGAACCTTGAGGGACACACAGGGATCCACACGCCCGCACAAGGGACACGTATTTTTCTTCAGGTTACTTTCGATCTACTGTGTGTCTCAGTTCTGGACCTGTATATCCCTGTGTGTCCCTAAAGGTTCACTATGCAGACCTAATGCGGGCGTGTGGATCCCTCGATCATTTTTAATCATTTTTACTCGGGAGTCCGGACCCCTCAGGGATCAGGTATATCTGGGGGGGGGATTTAAAAATGAGCTCGCCACCCCCATTGAAAAAATTTCTATATACTGGTTTTGTAGGGTTAACACTACCTGTGCCCGATTCCTTCAATTATTATGCTAATTTTATTGTTTTTGAGAAAACAAATTTTTCTTCATTCTTTGTAGATGAGGCCTGCATTTAGATGAGAAAGATTTAGATAAATAGTAAATGTTCATTCCTTTTCTTTTCAATGCACATTATCAAGTTCTATCTCTGGTGTAAAACAAGTTGAATTGGAGTCTGATGTGTCACCACAGTGGGAAGGGAATAAATAAACAGGAACAAATTGAAATCCGCATGGCGATACTTCTTATAAATCTATTGAATGTTCAACAGAAAAAAAAACGTTTCCAGCCAAGCAAGCTCTAATAAAATGGAGAGCGGCGTTCCAGGCTGACAAGGTGACCTCTCTCTCTCTCTCTCGCTTTTTTTTTTTTATTAAAGAATATACGTTAGAAAAGAACTTCAATTAGATCTTAAAGGCTCAAAGCTCTTAGAAAAAGATTTTCTTAACCCTGAAGAGATAAGAAAAAAAATTTGTGTGGATTTTAACAATGAATTCAGTAAAATATTATTTTTTAGGCCTATTGTTAGCTGAGTTACACATATTAAAGAGAGTATGTAATTAATTTCGATTACTGCAAAAATCATTAAATTTTGGCCTTTGGACCATAACACAGTGGTAGAGTTTCCGTCTCTTGTGCTAGGGGTCAATGGTTCGCATGCCTAGGGATGAAACGATACCACTGAGCTATCGATACTTTTACTCGATACTGGTATCGAGTACCTACTCGGTATCGATTGAAAAGTATCGATACTTACTCGTATCGGTCAATTTTTTCGTACAATTAAAGATAAGCAAAAACAGCAGTAAGTAGCCTACTTAGGGTCTATATTATCAAGATTCGCAGGAACTTTCCAGCCAGGAGATTAAATAAAGATCTTTTATTTAATTTCTATTTGCCGACGTTTCGATCGCCAATCACCACCTTCATCAACGGAGACCTCCGAGCATGATAATATTTTTGCACAAATCAAAGTAAAAAGAAATTGTAGATTTAATTGCAATGAATATTAAAATACGTGTATAATTGACAATATTCGCCCTGATGAAGGTCGTGATTGCCGACCGAAACGTCGGCAAATATAAATTAAATAAAAGATCTTTATTTAATCTCCTGGCTGGAAAGTCCCTGCGAATCTTGATTAAATCTCCACTGCCATAAAACAACAAGTACGACGACTAAGAAAAAAAATTCAGTTTTAGAGGTACTACCTAAAAATAATAATTTTTCAAGATGTTCCCCTGTTGAACACTCCAATAATAAAGAGAAAGTAAAAATTAAAATACACGTGGAACAAACCATTCCACTTATTTCTATTGTAAATAAGAACAAATGGACGTAAATGTTCTTCCGGCCAAGCTAATCATTGCGTACATGGACCAAGTATCGATACGAGTATTTTTGACCGATACTTACTTGGTACTTGATTACAAAGTATCGATTACAAAAGTACTTGGTATCGAAAGAAAAGTATCGAGTAAGTACTTGTATTTACTCGTATCGTTTCATCCCTACGCATGCCGTCTCATGCGACAAAAATTTATTTCAATTTAAAAAAAAAATTAAATTTTAAATACCGGTATATTTTAGAAGAATGGGAGCCGCCAGGAAGGGGGCGTCTCCAAAAAAACAATGTAACTCCCAGATATTCGCGACGTTTCACTTGAAATTTATTTGACCATATTCAGGCAATCAGGAGTTGTCATATGTAAATTTATATAAATATATTTATAGTCAAATAAATTTTGACCGAAACGTCGCGAATATCTGGGGGGTTCATTTTTTTGGAGACGCTCCTTCCTAACTGCTACCTCCTCCCATTCTTCTAAGATATTAATCACAGCCCCTTCCACACTCGAGAAAATTAAATTTTGTAAAATCTATATGCGCGTGATCCGTGACTCAGAGAGAAGACATTAGCTGGGGTCCCGGGTCCGGTTCCCGTTCCAAACGAGAAAAATTTATTTCAATTTTTTTTATTTTTATTTTTTATTTGAAATTCCTATCGGAATCCCCGTTTATTTACCCAAGGTGCTTTCGTGCACGAAGACACACACCTCAAACCCAACCGGCCTCTGACTGTAGCCATCTACCGGCACTCCATGAAGGTACATCACTTCCTGTCTCTAACTCCTGCCTTCGTCTCTTCCTAGTGAACTAGGAAGGAGGGATGTCCTAGTTTGGGGCTCACTCAGCACCGACTCTTTTCGCAGGAATGTGAAAATAAGCTTTTAATCAAATTAGGCCAAAAAGTACTAGTACTTTACTGATGTACTTTTTAATTTTTTCGATTTTCTCAAAATTCGCTCCAACGATTTTGATTAAAATTCATAAATCAATTATTTTTTTTAGATGCTCTTTCAAATGTATATTCTCATTTTGCCATTGAAATCTTCTCAAGGAGAGATAGTAGAAATGGTTGCCATGGTAACAAAATATAAATATTTTCCCATACCAATAAATTTTACATCTTGAATTCGAATATATCGACGGAAACTAAATATATCTCAACCAAGGGCGGATACAAGGGGGGGGGGGGGTAATTACCCCCTCGAGATTTGAAAAAATACCTTTTTTCCCAAAAAAATTTATTTTTAATGTAAAATTTTAAAAGGTTAATACTTAAAAATTTGATTTGTATTTATATTCTGCCAATCAAATACAGAATGTGCCTTTAAATTACCGAAATTATGAAAAAATAGTGTGCTGTGCGACGAGTCACACCAAATTACCCCCCCGAGAAACACCTGGATCGCATTTGATCTCGACTTAAAGAATTTGTTGGTGACAAGCACAGAGGACTAGCTTTCCCTTGCTGAAGGGAAAG
>JAKCPI010022668.1:0-16902 GCA_023213315.1 Euborellia annulipes | reverse complement strand
GTAAGCTTTAATTTTCAAATTGATTTTTTTTTTTAACACTCACACTTTTTCCCTTTCTACCTCTCTATTTTGCATACACTCACACACACATGCACACAGTCTTTTCGGCAACTTAGGCCATATAAGACTTTGACGATAACCGTTGTTAATGAAGATATCTATTGGGGGGTCCAGGCATTCTTCATTTGGTATCCAAAATAGCTTAAATAAAATCATCGTACTGCCTGGGATTCGAACCCGTGACCCATGGTATACAAGGCAGGCGCACTTTAACTACACCAAACCCGAGGGCAAATTTTTCGTTTAATAATAATAAATTTACACGATAAAAAAAAATTATTTGTTACCAAATAAAAAGAATTTCCCCTCAGCAAGCTTTAAAAGTTCTATTGTAATAAATTAGTTTGCAGAAAGTAGTCAACCCAATCAAATAATAAACTCCCTTGTGCATTTTTTGATTAATTTGCCCTCGACTTCTTTAGTTAAATTTCCCTACAAATTCTAAACGATCTCTGGAGTAATTAATCTATTAATTAGTTGGTCATTTAGGTTGCCCACTAATCTAATCAATTGGACCCTGTTACGCATTAGTGTGTCAAGCACCAGCTACCGAGATTTGAGAAAATTAACATTTAAGTTTTTGTTTTGATTGGATTATATATAATTTTTTTTTTTTTTTTGTCAATTGTGCAAGTAATATTAATTATAAATTTTTTTAGGACATATTTCATAAAAAATAGGCCTACTATTAATTATAGCATTTGAAACAATATTCCCTGCCTAACTCAATTTTTTATTTTTTTTTGGCGCTTGACACACTAATACATAACACGGTTCAATTATCACGACGAAAAATATTTAAAAAATTTTATTACTTTAATTATAGTTATATATTCAGGCCTCTTAGCATTACATCCCAAATGAAACAAGATATGAATAGAGAATTATAATTTATATCCTTCTAAAAGGATTTTAAGTAAACGAAAATGATTATGTAAATAAAAGTTTTGCTACCGAATTTGTCGTATTAGTAACGCACGCAGTCCCCCACCCCACCCCCATTCAGAGGCCTTATGCTCGATATAAAACTCAACCAGGGTTGGGATGTTACCCTGAGGGTGCATATATGAACCCAGCTTGACTCCTGCCCTCCGCCCCCCAAAATGCAATCCCAGGCTCCAATATTGTTCCCTTTTAAATTAGATTTGCAATTTTGATTTTAAAGGTGGCGGCTCTGAGAGGAGAAGGGGGGGGGGGGGTGTTCAATGTGTTTTGCATCGATATTAGGGTTGAAAAAGAGAGGAGGGGGCAGATGGAAATTAATTTATTAACGATATTAGAAATTTTAAGACGTGTCAGAGAGTATTAGTCACGTAGAGTCATACGTTTTGTTTAAAAATTGATAGGAACAGATGTTGATAGTGAACGAAATATTCGGGCTTAAAAGGCATAAAGAACAAATATTAAATATTTATTCTTATAGAATATTTATGTATATTAATCTAAATATTATTCATAAATAATAAAGAAATTGAGTCAATTGTCATTTTATATGAATAAATATGATCATTATTAAAAAACAGATGAGAATATATTTATTTTGTGACGTCACGATTATTCGACGTCATCCCCTCATTGAAAATTGACAATATTTAAAGGGATCAGAGTAGATTATTGATCTCTTTAAAGTAGGGCAGAATCGAAAATGTCAATAAAATTTTAGATAACGAAATTTTAAAGATTTGAGACGATAAGAATTTAACCCTTACGATAACTTCTACTTTATAGAGTATGCTATAAATTAAGAGTCCGATTCTTTTATTATTAAAATTTAAATTTTTGCTGCAAAAACTTAATCTAAATCTCTCTCTTCAGATTAATGTCAGGTCTGACTCGTTGTGGTTAGCCTCCTTGAATGGTTACCATTTCATGGAAATAATACTGAGGAGGGTTCCCATTTCCTTCTCACACGAGGAGGCATCTCAAATAGAGTTGGATAATTTTTTTACCATTAGGTGGATTTGAACTCGAGTTGTTAGAGGCAGGATTATAAGCTTAATTACTTTATACCCTCGGCTAATCGGTAAAAGAAAAAATGGAAATGCTTGTTTTTTGTTTAGGACCTTTTTTAGGCATCTAAGGCCTTCTAGAAGTTGGAAATAAATTTTCTTCCAGTGAACCATGGAGCCCTAGTACAAGAAGTACTGAAGGTACTAGGTTCCTGAAACAGATATGTTAGCTGTATTCAGTATAGCCCGCCCTCGGCAGGAGGCTCGGCTAGTGGTCTTAAATTTTTACTTTCTCTTATCTTTATATACGTTAATATATATAGAGAGAAAGTATTGGATTCATGTCAAAAATTCGGTGTCGAGATTTTGATGGATATACACGTTTTAAGATGGTTTTCTAGACATGATCTGTCTGTCTGTCTGTCTGGGTTCAATTTAAAGCATGAAGGAATTGAGCTATGAGGCTGAAATTTTATATTTAAGTTAGACACCCCCAGGGGCGTGAAAATAAGCTTTTAATAAAAATCGGCCAAAAAATACTAATACTTTACTGATGTACTTTTTCAGGTTTTCTCAAAATTCGCTCTAACGATTTTGGTTAAAATTCAAAAATCAATTATTTTTTAGACGCTCTTTGAAATGTATATTCTCGTTTTGCCCTCAAAATTGTTTAAAGCACACTTTACTCTTGAACTTCATAGAGAAGAGGAGAAATGGTTGCCATGGTAACAAAATATAAATATTTTCTCATACTTATAAATTTTACATCTTGAATTCTAACATATCGGCGGAAACTAAATATATGTCGACACGAAAAATGCGACCAGTCACACCAGATTTTTTAAGGATAATAGTAGGAAAGTTGCTTATTTGCAAAAAGTTATAAAATTTTCAATTTGATTAATGTTAGGCTATAATTTTTGAATAAGTTATAAGATGAGTTATCCTAGATAAATTTGTGATTTATAATACTACTTATATATTATTTTGTTAAAAATTACAAAAACCAGCATTCTTAGACAAGCCAGTTTGTACAATGATAAAATTCCATGATTTCAACGGAATTTCCAGAAGACAAGTGTTTCATTTCAATTTCTACTCACGTAAAAATAAAAAATAAATATAAGAATTTCCCAGAGAGTAAATATCTTAAGTGGCAGTCACTCATATTTATTTGAGAGCAAATAATACTGTAATTTGAAATATGATCTTTCCTGATGGTGTCGTAAGGGTTTTTTAGATGATTTTATGGATAAATGGACACCTTTTAGAAGTAACCGAAGTGTTTTTTGAATCAAGTATCAAACCTCCTTCCTAAAAATACTTTCTCTATAAATACAGTATATTACATATATACATAGGTAAGAGAAAGTAAAAAATAGTTGCTATATAGACATTTAACGATATTTAATATTATAATTACGATATATTGTGGGGTCCAGGCATATTTATTTATACCATTTGGTATCCAAATGATTTAGATAAATTCATCGGACTCCCTGGGATCCGAATCCGCGCCCCGTGGCTTTAAGACTAACTATTATTGACATTTGTGAACAAAACTAGCTCTCGACCTCGGGGGGTGGGATGGGGGGGGAATAGTTAAATTTGTTATTATAAGCCTATAGGTCAAATATTATTAGTTTATTTCGTTAAAGAAATAAAATATTTCCCGATTTTTGAGAAACAAGATAAACTGTAAATTATTTAAATCAAATGTGGATGCCAATTCATTCAATAGATGGTTTGATGGACCACCAGCAGCAGCAGCAGCTTTGATATTTGATTTTTTCTCTGTTAACCATCGCTGACCTTGTCTGCTCGTTTCTATCTTGATTTGCCCTATTGCACATATTGTGTCAAAAATGTCATTCAGGGGGCCAAATCGAAAAAGAGTGAGCTGTTAATTTTTTTGTGGATGATAGCACATTTCGATTTCAATATCGGTTTTTTTTTTTTTTTGTTTTATTTCGGGGATTGATTTGAAACAATTGCGAGAGGAAGCATGCGTGCATGCATGCATGCATGTACCGTGAATGGAATGGCGAGAGCCCTTATCATGATCCAGCTGCTACTGATGGCTGATGGCTGATGGCATCTCTCCCTTCGGGGCTGCCAGACCATTTCATGGATCACTTCGGACCTCTCTCTTTGCTTAACTATTCCAACTGAATTCATCTTATTTTTGTTAAATATAGAAATATGCCAAAACGTGGAGAGACTTCTCAAATGAATAATAATAAAATTCTAACTTTCAACCGTAGGAGCTTGTAGAAATATTTAGAAAATTAAAATTAAATACCCTGGGTTTTCTGAAGATCACATAAGAGGGACAAAAATACGTGTTATGTGTTAATTTATAATTAATAAACATCGTGAAACAGATAACCAAGTTTATTATTTAATATTTAATGAAAGGAGAGGAGGGAGATGTTTTTTTTTTTTTCTATTTACTGTTAAGGTCGGGAGTCGCGATTTTTTTAAATAATAATAATTTTGTTCCGGTGTTGTTAAACTCAAAGAACGCAGAAGGGGAGGTATTTGTATTTGATATACAGTCAAATACCCTAACATATATTGATACCTAACTTGGGACAAAGGGACATTTTTTGTTATAATGGGTTTGGAGCCCTGGTAAGGAAGCTATTTTATCGGGCATCCCTGTAATTTCATTTGTTATGAGTAGAAGTCGGTAGTGTTGTGTTTTGCCCGAAATCTTCAATGTGTTTTTAATTATAAAATTTTAATGAAAAAACACAAGATTTTTTTTCAGATATATAACTTTATCTGTTGATCTTAATTTATACAGATGTGAAGTCCAATTTCCCTGCCATTAGCTCAATTGAGAAGTTACTCAATTGGTCCAACAGTTTTTGTCTGCAAGGTTTGTGAAATTTTCCGCACTTTGGGCATTTTTTGGGCAGCCATTACTCTTGTACTTGTGCTACAATTCTATAATTTGGTATTTTTTCTTCTCTCATCATGGTCAATGAACCCACCAAATTTTATTAAAATCGGCGATCGTCGGGCTGGCAGCTGTGTTGATTTGAAATGGAATTACCCCATTGGTGTTTTGTTTGTTTACAAAGTTTCAAATTGAAATATCTCAGAACTATATAAATGTGGGTTAGTACTATATCTGCGCCCGGCCCCTCCTTTTATGTATGTAACATTTTCTGACTGCAGTCTTTCAATCTTGTTCAGAGCTTCGGGTCCATTAAACAGATAAAAACACAGCCCAGGCACCTATTACAATTCTCGTATACAATTAATCATACATCTGATGGTATGCAAATTATTGTTATATTTTTGTATGAACTGACATGTATCTAAGCAAAATTAACAATTTATCGTCCTAAAGATGGGAGCGATACGTTCTCGAAACGTCGACGATAGTTTTTTATTCTTTGCTGGCTGCCTACATCTACCTAATCCTGATAATTACCACTCAGCCATCGAATTTCTTCTTCTGAAACTAGTTTGAACATTAATTTTTTATTTATTTATTATTATTCGATCTAAATATCTAATTTATACATGTACTAGCTGCGGTAGGGTTCTTCGGCAACCCTACCCCGCTAGGCCCTGGCAGGCGGCGTCTCGGGATATGACTAAGAGTTGTCCAGATAAATGTATTTTAATTAATTATGAAAAAGAGTTTTTATTTTTATTTTAAATATTTGATTAATATATTTTTCAATTATTTACACCCTAAGGAAGCGGAATTTTAAATTTTATTAAAAACGAATGAAAAATAAATTTCAGGGGGGGGGGTCAGGGGGGTGATTGAACTTTCTGATGTCTAAAATACCATTTTTTCAATTATTTACACCCTAAGAAAGCGTCATTTTAAATTTTATTAAAATCGAATGAAAAATAAATTTCAGGGGGGGTCAGGGGGGTGATTGAACTTTCTGATGTCTAAAATACCATTTTTCAATTATTTACACCCCTAAGGAAGCGGCATTTTAAATTTTATTAAAAACGAATGAAAAATAAATTTCAGGGGGCAGGGGGGTGATTGAACTTTCTGATGTCTAAAATACCATTTTTCAATTATTTACACCCTAAGAAAGCGTCATTTTAAATTTTATTAAAATCGAATGAAAAATAAATTTCAGGGGGGGGTCAGGGGGGTGATTGAACTTTCTGAAGTCTAAAATACCATTTTTCAATTATTTACACCCTAAGAAAGCGTCATTTTAAATTTTATTAAAATCGATTGAAAAATAAATTTCAGGGGGGGGGGGTCAGGGGGGTGATTGAACTTTCTGGGGTCTAAAATACCATTTTTCAATTATTTACACCCTAAGAAAGCAACATTTTAAATTTTATTAAAATCGAATGAAAAATAAATTTCAGGGGGGTCAGGGGGTGATTGAACTTTCTGATGTCTAAAATACCATTTTTCAATTATTTACACCCTAAGAAAGCAACATTTTAAATTTTATTAAAATCGAATGAAAAATAAATTTTAGGGGGGTCAGGGGGGTGATTGAACTTTCTGATGTCTAAAATACCATTTTTTCAATTATTTACACCCTAAGAAAGCAACATTTTAAATTTTATTAAAATCGATTGAAAAATAAATTTCAGGGGGCAGGGGGGTGTTTGAACTTTCTGATGTCTAAAATACCATTTTTCAATTATTTACACCCTAAGAAAGCGTCATTTTAAATTTTATTAAAATCGAATGAAAAATAAATTTCAGGGAGGGGGGGGGGGTCAGGGGGGTGATTGAACTTTCTGATGTCTAAAATACCATTTTTCAATTATTTACACCCCTAAGAAAGCAACATTTTAAATTTTATTAAAATCGAATGAAAAATAAATTTCAGGGGGGTCAGGGGGTGATTGAACTTTCTGGGGTCTAAAAATACCATTTTTCAATTATTTACACCCTAAGAAAGCGTCATTTTAAATTTTATTAAAATCTGATGAAAAATAAATTTTAGGGGGGTGCAGGGGGTGATTGAACTTTCTGGGGTCTAAAATACCATTTTTCAATTATTTACACCCTAAGAAAGCGTCATTTTAAATTTTATTAAAATCTGATGAAAAATAAATTTTAGGGGGGTCAGGGGGGTGATTGAACTTTCTGGGGTCTAAAATACCATTTTTCAATTATTTACACCTAAGAAGCGTCATTTTAAATTTTATTAAAATCTGATGAAAAATAAATTTTAGGGGGGTCAGGGGGTGATTGAACTTTCTGGGGTCTAAAATACCATTTTTCAATTATTTACACCCTAAGAAAGCGTCATTTTAAATTTTTATTAAAATCTGATGAAAAATAAATTTTAGGGGGGGGGGGGCAGGGGGGGGGTGATGAACTTTCTGGGGTCTAAAATACCATTTTTCAATTATTTACACCCTAAGAAAGCGTCATTTTAAATTTTATTAAAATCGGATGAAAAATAAATTTTAGGGGGGTCAGGGGGGTGATTGAACTTTCTGGGGTCTAAAATACCATTTTTCAATTATTTACACCCTAAGAAAGCGTCATTTTAAATTTTATTAAAATCTGATGAAAAATAAATTTTAGGGGGGTCAGGGGGTGATTGAACTTTCTGATGTCTAAAATACCATTTTTCAATTATTTACACCCTAAGAAAGCGTCATTTTAAATTTTATTAAAATCGAATGAAAAATAAATTTTAGGGGGGGGGGGGGGGGGGGGGGGGTCAGGGGGGTGATTGAACTTTCTGGGGTCTAAAATACCATTTTTTCAATTATTTACACCCTAAGAAAGCAACATTTTAAATTTTATTAAAATCGAATAAAAAATAAATTTTAGGGGGGGTCAGGGGGGTGATTGAACTTTCTGGGGTCTAAAATACCATTGTTCAATTATTTACACCCTAAGAAAGCAACATTTTAAATTTTATTAAAATCGAATGAAAAATAAATTTTAGGGGGTCAGGGGGGTGATTGAACTATCTGATGTCTAAAATACCATTTTTCAATTATTTACACCCTAAGAAAGCAACATTTTAAATTTTATTAAAATCGAATAAAAAATAAATTTTAGGGGGGTAGGGGGGGGTGGATTGAACTTTCTGAGGTCTAAAATACCATTTTTCAATTATTTACACCCTAAGAAAGCGTCATTTTAAATTTTATTAAAATCGAATGAAAAATAAAAAAAATAAAATTTTAGGGGGAGGGGGGGGGGCGCAGAGCGGAAAAAATCTTTTCAAATGTCGAATTGTTAGGGGGGAGGAAGAGTTTTTATTTTTTTTTTTTTTTTTTTTTAAAAAAACATTCACACTTTTTTCTCATTCACACTCACACTCACACACACATTCTCACTGTCTTTTCGGCAGCTCAGGCCATATAAGACATTTACGAAAACCGTTATTTATGAATTTATATATATTAGGGGGTCAGGCATTTTTTATTTAAGCCATCTGGTATCCAGATGGCTTAAATAAAATCATCGGACTGCCTGGGGTCCGAACCCGCGACGTTTGGTATATGAGGGTTAGCACGCTAACCTCTACACCCACGCCCCGTGGGCGTTTTTATTTTTCATTTTAAAGATTTGATAAATATATTTTTCGTAAAGCGAGTTAGATCCTGTTTTCCAATGCTTTCCTATGGGGTAATTGATAACCCCCCAAAAAGGGGGGTTCCCTACCCCTAATTCGATATAATGATAGCCTAAAACCACCCCCGGAAAATTCCCTACCCATTAAAAAAAACTCCATGAAAATCGGTCCAGTAGTTTCGGAGTCTATGCGTTACAAACAGACAGACAGACAGACAGACAGACAGACAGAGATTTGTCTTTTATATAATAGTATAGATAAACTATTATTGTCAATTTACAAAATTTTCAATCAATTTATCACGAAAGAAATCAAATCATATGAATCCTTTATAAATAACGGCTAAGCAGTAATTTTATATGCAACGAAAACAACAACAACAAAAAAATCATTTTGTCTGAGCCTACTGTTTAGATAAATAGGCTAAACGATGCAATTCCTGCACGTCTCGATGCATGGTTGGAGAAATTCACACCGAGCATCTGTGTTTGCGGTCGATCCTTGCCTTCCTCGAATATCTGGACTGGGAAATTTTAATGGCCGGGGAGTAAAAAAAAACAAGTGGATAATGTTCAATTCAATTCAGAGTGTAACAAAAAAAGTGACCAACAAGGTTAGTTTTTGAGAATTTTTCTTTTTCAAGGAGTCACAATCGACGCATCCATTCTTTCAATACTAAAGTAATTTTAAATAGAGTATGAAATTTGCTAAAACCATCCATCGGATCTTTCTTCCAAACCAAAAGCAGAGAGTACCCAAAAGTTTTCACAGAATAAACCTTCCATCTGCATATAAAAAAAATCTGGTGTGACAAGCCACAGAACACAACTTTCGATTACCGAAGGTAAGATTTTTTGTGTCGATATGTATTTAGTTTCCGACAGTAGGGTACAATTGAATTCAAGATGTAAAATTTATAAGTATGACAAAATATTTATATTTTGTTACCATGGCAACCATTTCTCCTATCTTTTCTATGGAGTACAAGAGTAAAGTGGTATTCAGAAGATTTCAATCACAAAATGAGAATATACATTCGAAAGAGAATCTAAAAAATAATTGATTTTTGAATTTAAAAAAAAATCGTTGGAGCAAATTTTAGAGAAAATCGAAAAAAAACTGAAAAAGTGCATCAGTAAAGTACTAGTACTCTTTGGTCGATTTTGTTCAAAAGCTTCGTGTCACGTCCCATGGGGGTGCCTAACTTAAATATAAATTTTCAACCTCCTAGCTCTTTTCGTTCTTGAGATATTTTGTTCACAGACAGACAACACAGACAGACAGACCATGTCGCGAAAACCACTTTTTTGGATTCAGGGGACCTCAAAACGTGTATATCCATCAAAATCTCGACATCGAATTTTTGACATGAAACCAATACTTTCTCTCTCTATATATTAACATATATATAGAGGTAAGAGAAAGTAAAAAGAGGAGGTTTAGGATCCCTTCATAGCTTTGAGATAAACGTCTTAATTTACACTAAATTTCAAAAGATTTAGTTCAGAGAATGGTGACAAATTTGTGGTTCTCAATACATGTGACCGTCCACATGAAAAGGTACCAAATCTTCACCGGGGTCAAAATTGAGTTTTTATGCTCTCTGTTCAGAAGAACACTTCCTGCGAGCAAGCCGGCATTTTTGGAATTTTTTAAATCATTTTTTTGTTTGGAAGATATGAATTTTTAAAATTTTGGTTATGAAAAACCTAGTTTTAAGAAAAATGAGTTTAACGTCTTGTTTTTTCAAATTTTTATATAAAATGCATCTATTCTGATAAATCGAATATTTCATATGATAAGAAAATAGACAATCGTAATCAGTATTAAAAAAATCGATTTTTTTGAACTTTTTTTAGTAATCTTGAAAATTTGGTACCTTTTCATGTGAACAAGGTAAAATGATTTCCACGGGAGGCAAAAAAAATTTCGCTTAAAAATTTTTTTTTAATACCTATTTTGCATATTTTTTAAATACGAATTTAATTGCGGATGGCGAAAAATTTCAAATTTTGGAAAATGGCTCGGTCTATCAAGAAGCTTGGCCCCCCTAGTATATATAACAAAAATAAAATGATTTCAGAAGAATAGTTAAACAAAGAGAAAGAGGCCACAATATTTAGATGATATAATTAATTCTTTTTTTTTTTTTTTTTTAACATTCACACTCACACTCGAACACACATTCACACAGTCTTTGCGGCAACTTAGGCCATTTAAGACTGTTATATTAATAATATATATATTTGGGGTCCAGGGGCATGGCATTTCTATTTAAGTCATTTGGTATAATTAATTCTATTATTTATTTTAACGAAAAAGGATTTAAGGTCATGTATAATTTAGACAAATTGTTTTTATGAAAATAAACAAAAATGCGAAGAATGTTTATTTCTAGGTTGATCTTTAAGCATATATCATCATCATTATCATCAGTGTAATGATTGTTTTATGGGTTTCGAGGCTCTTCATCGGAATCTTCGATTATCGATTCCCATCCTCCAGTGGTTATTCTGATCATATTAGGTCATCGCGAAATAAGAATCAAAACTACTATTATTATGATTATTATTATTGTTTTCATCAGATTAAAGTTTTAATGGAAATAATAAATACAGTACGTGTATTTGTTTCGATATACCGCTGGAGGGAATTAAAATATTGAAAATTTCCTCCTTTGAGTTTATTAAATAAGATTAAAAAAAAAACGTAACACTCTGTTTTTTAAGAAAAATTAATCTACTACATCTTGAAGAAAGTGGAATAAATAAGTAGTAAAAGAATTCGATTTTCGGTTTAACTGTGGTTTATTTGTAAAAATTAGAACGTTTCGGCCACTCATTCTGTGGCCTTCTTCAGTTACAATTCAGCTAAGATTATAAAGGTTGTTACACCTGTGATCTTTGCCTTTGTAATCTTAACTGTTCCTGAAGAAGGCCACAGAATGAGTGCCCGAAAAGTCGTAATTTTTACAAATAAACCACAGTTAAACCGAAAAATCGTATTCTTTTACTAATGATAACAACTGTGAAAGCCTAAACTCGAAAATTCAATAAATAACTAGTTTAAATTTTATTTATAAAACAACAGTGTTAAGCTTTTTTTTGACATCCTGTGCACTATAGATACGAGAGTTATTTTATTTTTGCATAAACAATTTATAGCTGAGTTGTTATATTAATAAGAGGGTAAAAATGAGAAATGCAGCTAAGGTTATTTCTTTATTTGGTTAATTCACACAGCTGACGTTTCGGTTCCGTGTATGAACCATCTTCAGAGCTGGCGAAAAGTCATTATGAAAGTGTCATAGTGGATTTTATACATTGTTGAAAAATTCTTATATATATATATATATATATAATATATATAAAATTCTTATATAATATATATAAGAATTTTTCAACAATGTATAAAATCCACTATGACACTTTCATAATGAATTTTCGCCAGCTCTGAGGATGGTTCAAACACGGAACCGAAACGTCAGCTGTGTGAATTAACCAAATAAAGAAATAACCTTAGCTGCATTTCTCATTTTACCTTCTTATTAATTATTTTATTTTATAACTTCTGCACCGAATGATCATTGTCTAAGTTAATTTAAATTTATTTAATAATTAACTAGTATTAGATTGATTGATAATTATCCACCGTTTATATTGGAGAGCTTTTTGTTGTCAAAAATGAACCTTGCATTTACTTTTTTTCAGAAAAATATTCTTCCCTATGTCGAAAATCATATTCATATTGATCATGTTATGCTTTACCTCTACGAGAAAAGATGGAAGGCACCACATTCATTTCGCAATCTCAACGATCTTTTTGGCAAAAGAACAATAAGCGAAAGACAATGTGATTTTCCGGCTTCAAATCTGGAGATACCTCTACCTGAATTGCCCTCTAAGCTGCAATCACCAGACTTGAAGCGGGAAAACCACATTGTCTTTCGCTGATTGTTCCTTTGCCAAAAAGATCGTTGAGATCGCGAAATGACTGTGCTGCCTTCCATCCTTTCTCGTAGATATTTTTTTTTTTTTTTTTTTTGGAATGGGTGCATAAGGTCCGAAGACCTATAATGACCAATAGTCACATGCAGCCAGGAAGAAAATAAAAACAAAAGGAGAAGCATAAAGGGGAAACTCAACTGCGGGAACTGAGAAGATGCCTGTTGAGGTTAGACTTGAAAGTCTGAAGATTGTAGGTTTTGGGGAAGATAGACGCAGGGAGCTTGTTCCAATCACGGGAGGTCATGGGGACAAAGGAAGAATTAAATTGATTTGTTCTGTTAGTCGTGATCTGAACAGCATAGGGATGCTGGGAAGATGCCTCTCTTGTGTTCCGTGAATATGTTGCATTGGGTGGGATAATTGATTTTAATTCGGCAGAGCATTGACCATGGTAATACCTGTGATGATCAATATATGATTTTTGACACGCATTTTCATCAATTGAACAGGTAAGAATATTTTTCTGAAAAAAAGTGAAAGGTTCATTTTTGACAACAAAAAGCCCTCCAATTTAAACGGCCGATAATTATGAATCAACCTAGTAGCTTATTTTAAAAAGTAAGAGTTAATCCAAAGGCCTACAATATCTTTATTGCAGATTATAATGCGAATTGGTGTATTCAAGATGATTTAAAATTAACAAGGAGTGTGAGAAATTAATTATACATTCTAGGAAATGACAGATAAATTTAGAGTAAGCCTGCAGGTAGCCAGTCATTTTGATCAATGATTAACAAAAAGAACTACTTGTTAGATAGAAACCAAGAAATACAACCGAAGAATCGGGAAAGTTGCCTACTTTCAGGGAAAATTTCTACAACTTTAGAGACAACTCACAAATTCTACAAATGTTTGTTTAAAAATAGCATATTCCAAAACATAAATATGTCAATATTCATAAATTTCTTACTAATCTTTCCTTAAAAACTTGAACGAATGAATGAATTCTATGAAACACCCAGAATAGTGATATTCATATTTATGAAAGAGATTTTTAAAATTTTATAGTCAAACTGCTATATATCCATTTCAGTGTGAATTATTATTATTATTATTTGAAAATTCCTTAAAGGAAAAGTCATATGGTATCAACATCAAATTGTTCTATTTCTCTCCATTCTCTTAGAGATAAAAGATAAAAACAATATCATATTTTTTCAAAGAAATAACAAAATAATATTATCCCTTTTTATAAGATGTTTCCAAGGGATAACAAGAAAAATACTAATACAATAGAGAAAATAAAATAAGTATTTGAAGGGTTCATAACAAAGTATAATATTAATTGAGAAGAAAAGAGAGATACGAAAAATGACCGTCATGTGGAATTCATTTATTCATTTTGTTATCATCAATTCTGATTTTACTGAATATATAACAAAATAAGCGAATTTACCTGACTCTATTTTTTGAAAAATAAATAAAAACAACAACGAACGAAGTCAAAAAAATTATAATTAGATCCTCCCCCGATCCAATGAAAACATTTTATCGTTGTTAGAGGTAGTTTAGTGTAATATCATATGTTCCCTATACTGTATAAATAATAATATTTACTTTTGATTTTAGGTGTATTATTAAGCGAGGAGGATTTTAAATGGAATATATTTTCCATTTAGAGCTTCCCCCCCTCCCCCCGCTCTTTTGATATAAATGAAAATATTTATATTTGATGAAATTATGAAAATAATATCTTATTTTGATTAATTAATGAATCAGTGCTTAATAACGAAAATTTATTTATCAAAAAGGTACTTAAAATGCTTTGCGTTTTGAATTTCATCCCATATGTAAACTATTTAGTAGTTAGTATTGGATAATTAAATATCTTATATTTCAATTTTATTTTAAAATGTTAGTAAATATAATGTTTGTGATTTTAATTCTACAATTTCAGGAGGCAAGGTTAACTCGAACTTGAAATGGAAATTTTATTATTTCCCAAGGGCATTGATTATCGAGTTTCGATTATAAATTAAATCTAAATAAATTAATCAAATCTTTTTATTATAAATAGAAAATTTAATAAAAGTGTATGTTCATATTTCTTCTGAAAGATGAATTCAATTAAAATAAAATTCAAACTTAATATTGAGTAATCCAATACCTAAATCGCATCTCAAATTTCTTGCATCTAAAAAATTATCCATTTGGAAAATTTTAGGCTTCTGATTTCACCCTTTTTTGTTAATTTGTACTTAAAAAAAAAAAAAAAAACTTGGAACCGTAAACTGGTTTATCACGTGGGAGAGAAACTCAATCTTTTGATCGAAGAAAATTTTATAAAAATTTATTACTAATGAATAAAGAGAAGATATTTTATAATTTATTCTCAACATAAAAGCAGATGACTTATAAAATTGCAAAGATCAAATTTGATAAATTATTATAGAATATAAACATGAAAATACTTTCGTTCTTGTTTATATTGAACTTCACAGGCTTCTGAAGTGTGTAATAAACTAGATTTATCTTCTCGCTTCTAAAGGAATTAATATAGTTTGTAAAGTCATTTTGTAATAAAATGTAAGGAAGACATTTATTTTGCATAGGAGGCCGTCTTTCAATTGAGAGCGCTCTCTTCTCTTCTCTTCTTCCTCCATCAACTAGACTTCGCCTTCGCTCCAGCCCTTTTCCATCTCTCAATACCATTTACAAACATTAACTGGAAATTTGACGCCGCCATGACGACAATCCTCCTCAATGTGTTGATTTATTCACTCGAGTCAAATAGAAATTTAAATAAACTGTCACACAAAGAGTTCTCAAATTGCGGTTCAAATGAAATTTTACTTTACTATTATAGAGATGGGGTCACCCAATTTTCATTTTCTTTATGGTTGTTCTTGAATTTAAAATAACAACTCGTCTACTTAAATTTAAGCAAATTAATAGCCAATTATTATATTTGTTCAACGATTAGAAATATTAGAATACCCACGGGGGGGCGCGGGGGGGCGGGAGAGCACCGCATACCAACCTCGCCGCGGATACGGCGCGGGGGGGGACCCGAGGGGGTTCGATGATTTTCTGAATAAAAATGGGTTAAATAAAAAATGAATGAATCTAAATATATATAAAATGATAAATGGGTAATAGGGAAAGGGTCTGAGAAGGGGAAAGGAGAAGAAGGGGGGGAGGGGGGGGGGGAGGGAGAGAGAGGGAGGAAGAAAAAAAAGAAAGAATAAAAAAAAAAAAAAAAAAAAAAAAAATATTAGAATCGAAAAATCATTTTTTTTTAATGGATCTTTTGGCAAAACTTTTAATTTTACGATAAGCAGTGATTGTGTCAAGAAATAATCATATTTTGCTCCTAAATTTCTAGTGCCTTTTTAAATTTTGAAATGATATTAACTTGAACAATTGCCCTCGGGCTTGGTGTAAGTTTTAGCGTGCTGGCCTTGTATACCAAGAGCCGCGGGTTCGGATTCAACAAAATCGGTCAAAGAGTACTAGTACTTTACTGATGGGCTTTTTCAGGTTTTTTCGATTTTCTCAAAATTCGCTTTAACGATTTTGATTAAAATTCAAAAATCAATTATTTATTAGATGCTCTTTAAAATATATATTCTCATTTTGCCATTGAAATCTTCTGAAGACCACTTTACTCTTGTACTCCATAGAAAAGATGGGTTGCCATGGTAACAACATATAAATATTTTGCCATACTTATAAATTTTACATCTTGAATTCAAATGTACCCTACTGTTGGAAACTAAATATATGCCGACACAAAAAATCCGGTGTACACAGAACACAACTTTCAATTACAAAAGGTAAGAAAAAGTTTTGTGCTCAGTGGCGTCATTTCAACTTTTTCTTGGGGGTACTCAAATTTGGCCAAAACATATTTAATTTAATTAATTGTTTAATTTTGTACAGTTTGTATACTCGTAGATGTATTTTGGAGTATTTTATTTAGAATAATATAAATTTTTATAAAAATCAGAGTTTCTTTGGGGGGGGCAAATCCCCCCCAAGTGACGCCACTGTTTGTGCTGTGCGACCAGTCACATCAGATTTTTTTAGAATTTTAAAAAGTTAAATACAACATGATTTTGAGTCTCTCGAGAAAAATAATTGCAAAGCAAGCAAGGGGCGGCCACAAGGGGGGGGATAAAGGGGATAATTCTCCCCTTCGAGATTTGAAAAAAAAAAAAAAGCTTTTTTTTCAAAAAGAAATTTATTTTTGGTGTAAAATTTTAAAAATTAATACGTAAAAATCTGATTTGTATTTATATTCTGGCAAAACAAGTACAGAATGCGCCTTTTAAAATTACCGAAATTAAGAAAAAATAGGGCGCTGTGCGACCAGTCACACCAGATTACCCCCCC
>JAKCPI010022667.1:0-17386 GCA_023213315.1 Euborellia annulipes | reverse complement strand
ATTCTCTACTTACTTGTCCTTTTAATATTTCAATTTCTGCTTTTTAGTTTGCCATTATTCTCTTCTTGTAAGTCAGTTTGCTATTGACAAAAGAAGAATAGAATAAATTGATAAATTAGAAAAATATGAATCAAAGTATTAAACAAAAAAACACTTACGTTTTGTTGACTCTGATTGAGGATCTTCCTTTATTCAATAACGAAATTCTCCATTTTTAGTTTAAATATCTTTCTATTAAAGGTTAATATCGAGATAATGTCTTCTTTAAAAGAAAAATAATGACAAAAAAATAATAAAAGTTTGTGTAAACGTTTGATCTTTGAATTAGAAAAACGCACAAAAGAGAGCTGATTGAGAATGGTATTAATGGAGTGAGAATCCGGGAATCACTCAGAAGCAGAGTTTGGGTTTTATACACAATTTTGCAGTTTTATACAAAAATCGCGGATAAAACTTGTATAAAACGTATAAAATGTAAAACGTATAAAATGTATAATACTTGAATGCACATGCGCAAACCCGACGAGAAGAAAGAGGAAATTCAAATAAATTTCATTTTTCAATTATTAACATTTTCATTATGTATTCACTAAATAAAAAAGCAAACAACATCGTCAATGCTTTAAAACATTATAAAATATGAAAAGCTTTTAAGCTGTTTTTTTCCAGGGGGGTTGGTTTTTTTGTTTACTTTTTATACATCAACCTAGTTTTATCCCCAATAGTTTTATACATCAACAACAAACCGTGTATTATACTCGGTGGGATAAAACATACCAACTCTGCTCAGAAGATAGACACACAGAGAAAGAGATAGGAGATGCCTGTGCCCTGGCTGTAGATGTTACTTTTTTTCTAATGCCATAGATATCGTTAGTGGAGCTTTTGGCGCTAGATTTCATAGTTACGCCCATGGATATGTTTAATAAATGTAACGAATAAATAATAGTAATAAATAAATGTATTTTATATATATATATAAAAGTATCTTATTATATTTAATAATTTATTTATGGGATAGTAAAAATCACCTGCATTTTTTTTTATTAAAATTTATATATACTGTATATATATATATTATTTGTAAGGCCACAAATATTTCACTAACATTTAAGTATTTAACTTTATACTACTATTGGGCCTCAATGTTTAAAATTCATAAATCAATTATTTTTTAGATGCTCTTTAAAAAGCTCTTTAAAATGAGTAAAATAGGGTGTGTCTGTTAGTTGGAATGTGTAGAAAATCAGTGAAAAATTGCGAAAGAACAGAAAATTTCGATCATTTCAAATGATTTTTTTTTTTTTTTGCAATTTAAGAGACATCATCCTCCCTCACATCGCCCCTTGGATCCAAATGTTCATGTTTTTGAACTTTTCACCTCTCTAGATCTTCAGAAGAAATGTTAAGGCTAATATATATCCTTTTCATCCCTCCAAATTTAATTAATGGCTCTTAAAATTAATGAAAAGGGGTGGAAATAAGTAGGGGGATTTAATTAATTTTATTATTATTATAGAGAAGGATGAGTAAATAAATTCCGGAGCTGATGATCAGGCAATTTATTTGGAATACTTCCGACCGCTATAAGTCGACGTTTCGGAGCCAAAACGACTCCTTCTTCAGGACCATGCGGTGTCAAAAATAACAAATAGCCCTCAATTTTGTCATAAAAAGCTAAGATTAATCTCGCTAGAAGACATAAAGGCAATGGTGCCAAACGAAGAATGATATCATCATGATGCATGGGCGTAGCCAGACATCCTGTTAGGGGGCCAACCCCTCGTTAGGGCGAGATAGGGGGTTTGCAATTAATATATACATAGATTATTAATTATTTATTTAAATAAAAAAATTAAATTAAGTAGATTGTGTAATGAAATAAAAGGTTGGGGCGTTAAAAAAATTCCCAATGGGAAAAATGTTTTTTTTTTTTTTTTTTTTTTTTTTTTGACAAGCCAGGGGAGGGGGCAATGGCCCCCCTGCCTCCCCCTTGTGGAAGTTATGTGATTATATTGGAGAATTGGATATCAGCCAAATTGGGATTGTCCAGGTTAATAAAACTCCCAGGAATAGACATTTCAATTATCTCTGAGCTTGGGCACAGGAACCATATATTTTTGTATGAAGCAAATAAATTTTATTATTGACGAGTCCTGGCTTGATCACAAGTGCACTTGCACTATGTGTATAATTTCCGATAACTGAAGATGGCTAAATAAATTCAGGCCGAAACGTCTTATCCTGGGAGTTTTATTAACCTGGACAATCCCAATTTGGCTGATATCTCCAATTCTCCACTATAAAATTTTTTGTTTTTTTGACACCGCATGGTCCTGAAGAAGGAGTTGTTCTGGCTCCGAAACGTTGACTTATAGCGGACGGAAGTAATCCAAATAATTTGCCTGATCATCAGCTCCGGATTTTATTTACTCATCCTTCTCAACAATATCCACCAGACTGCCCCTATCTTCATCACTTTATTATTATAATTAATTGGCTTTGAACTCAATGTTTTCCAATGGGAAGAAAGATTTTCAAGAATTTTTTGAGCCTTCCGGGTTTGTCTTCTATAAGGGTGCAAAATTTTAATTCCGCAATGATCAAATTGAATGCAACAGACGGACATTCGGCAATTTTTTGTAGATATTGAAAATTTATTTTAAAAAATTGAGCGAAGGAGGTGATGTCTGATTGGATGCAATTCATGCAGAAACCATTTACACTTTTTTTATTTTTGCAAATTAAATATATTCGACTATCTTTTAATTTAGTAATTCAATAATTTGATCAAGTTATCTGTTTCGAAATTTTAACTAATAAATCTTCTGAGAAATTGCGCAAGACTTGTCATCTCTTGGCAAGTGCTGCTCTAGTCCACGCCGAAACGTTCGACTCATGCTAGATACACTGAAGTTATCTGAGAAATGTGGGCTGGAGTATCTAAAGAGATTACTTCTTCTTCCAAGAAGTACCCCGGACCATTATGTTCGTCTCGAAACAGGAAAGATCCATATGAAACATCAGGTTGCCAAAAAAACGCTGAGATGGTGGAACAAAATATTATATATGGAAGACCACAGATTGCCGAGGATGTGCTTCAAGAGACTTATGGAAATGCACCATCTAGAAAATAATAATAAAGAATGGAATTGGGTGTCCCAATTAATAGAACTGATTGAGTCGGTGGAGGATGAGCCCGTCTGGATGGAATCAAATCCGGACACAGTCAAGCAACTGATACCCATTCTACTCAAGAAAGTGGAAACCAAACTCAAAGAAGAGGATAGGCTGAGATTGGCCGCCAGCAGGTACAGCACTGTTTACCCAAGCATATTTAACCCTAGAAACGACAGATATCTAACCCTACAAGTCCCCCTGGATAGAATCCGTGTGATTGCCCAGCTGAGGCTGTCTGGAAAAAGACAGCTACTACTTCGATTCGGTGGCGCAAAATTGGACATCAATCCGAGTGACGAATGCCCGATGTGCAACTCAAGAGCAAATGAAGACCTGTCGCACATTATAAAGGACTGCCCGGCTTACAGACCGTCCAGGAACCGATTTCTTACTGGGTGTCAGGAGGATTGTATTATAAATATCCTGGAACCGGTTAATAGACAACAGATCAACAACATATATTTCTTTATGTTGTCTGTGCTTAGGACCAGAGGTATTTCCCCTTTATTCTCTACTCTTTTTTTGTACATAGTAAATATAAAGTCCATTTGTATGACCGAAATAAGGTCCAACAAATTATTATTAATAAATAATAAATAAATATAAGTTACAAATTAGTCTTCTATAAATTAAAAAGATAGTAGGAGTTAGGGTGGGGGAAGGGGAGGGGAAATTAATGTTTTTTTTTAATATTGAAACCAACTAATTAATGTATAAAAAATATTATTTATAATTATATAAATACAACAGCAACAACGTTCTCTTTATCCTTAAACGATTAATAATAGGATATTACATTTTACCTAGGAAGCCTCAAAAAGAAGGCATGCCTACATTCCCTAGAATGGATGGGGAGATATTTATCATAAAAATCTTTAATAAATTCCTCACTCTTGAAGCCAAACTGCTGGTAGAGGATCATGGCTGTATTGGTGGCCGACACGTGCAACGTGATGTCTTTGCCAAGGCAGGTCTGCAAGAGAAGAAAAAAGAAATTATTAAAAAATTGGGAGTGATTAGTATAGTCAATGTTAATTTAATTATAGGTCTGTTCGTTTCGCTTGCCATTGCAGTAGAATTGCCCTGCATTCTGTTCGTTTAATTTTTTGCACCCTTCTTTTCCTTGTGCAGGGCGATCTCAGCGCCAAAGTTTTAGTAGATGACCACCTTTTGTCGCCATTTTCTCTCAAATCACTTCGATTAAAATAATATTGATCAATAAAAAAGATAAGTAAGTTTTAGGCTTTATTTTCATTATTATTTTTATTTTTTAATTTTCTTAATTATAATTATTATTTTTATTTATTTAATGATCAACGTTATACAAATTTTCGAAACAATCTAAAATGACAACTGAAGGTGAGGTTAGAACTCATTTTGCAAATTTCTCTTCCCCTGATTGCGCAAGAAAATCGACAGATCCGTGAGTAGTGGAAGTAAAAAACACTTGCTCTATCCGTCCATTTACCTGAATGAGATGATAAATCATAAAAGTTGCAATTTTCGAACGGCGCCATTCAGGTCGCGTGACAATAAAGGAGATGTATGCTTCGTTGTAGCCAGTGTCAGGCACCATGCAGGCAAATCCGATCACTAACTTTTTATAGAGACACACACAAGTGAAATCTGGATATTCAAGGCATTCAGTCACTAAAAAAAAAAAAAGAATTAAATTAGATGAAATCTAAAAAAGGAAACTACCCCCCAACCTCTTGACGAAACCCAGGTGGCTACTCAAAACCAGGAAAGTAATTCAAGTATTTAAATAATCAATAAAAAAAAGTTTATTTACTGATGAAAATAATATATATAATATCTTAAATAAATAAGACAAGAATCTATTGATGATATTGATAGATATATGATAAATAAAAATATGGCGCAAATCTCAATCTATGTCCTTGTATTCCGAAGGTTGTGTGTTCCAGTCACACCAGATTTTTTTTATGGGTCAAGAGCCCCGTGGAGCTGCACTTTCTTATCTGGATCATTGGTGATTCTTATAGGTAGTGAATTAATAATTCTTTCAACGCTGGTTGAAGGCTCCCGAAGCCCTAAATCCGCCACTGTTCACTCATCCTTTCCTCAAGTTTGTTTATTCCTCTCAATTTGTATTTAAAAAATAAAAAAAAAAAAAAACAAGAAAACTTCCTGTTTGTATTAAATTAAATGAATTAATTGCAAAACTGATTAGATCATTAGATAATAGAATGTTATCAGTATTTTTTTTTTTTTTTTTTTTATTAAATAAAACATCACTAATCTTATGTAAACAGGCGCGGAATGCATGTATATTAATAAACTAATGCTATACATACCATCAATACCAGGATAGAAGAATTCGCAGAGGAGACTATTAACAGCAGGAACATGATGTGGCCTAAGATAACAGTAATCGATGGGAAAACGAAATGGGGGCCGCCAATCGGGGATTTTGCGATGGACCCGAGCCAAAAGTTGGTACATAACCTTCAGCCAGGGTGGCATTGTCTCTGTATCGCGTCGAATGTAAGGCTTGAGAATTCTAAAAAAAAAAATCTGGTGTGACTGGCGCACAGCACACAACTTTCTCTTACCTTCGGTAATCGAAAGTTGTGTACTGTGCTTGTCACACCAGATTTTTTGTGTCGACATGTATTTAGTTTCCGACAGTATGGTACATTCGCTTTTCAAGATGTAAAATTTATAAGTATGGCAAAATGTTTATATTTTGTTACCATGGCAACCATTTCTCCTATCTTTTCTATGGAGAACAAGAGTAAAGTGGTCTTCAGAAGATTTCAATCACAAAATGAGAATATACATTTTAAAGAGCAACTAAAAAATAGTTGATATATGAATTTTAAAAAAAATCGTTGGAGCAAATTTTGAGAAAATCGAAAAAAACTGAAAAAGTGCATCAGTAAAGTACTAGTACTCTTTGGTCGATTTTGTTCAAAAGCTTCGTGTCACGTCCCATGGGGGTGCCTAACTTAAATATAAAATTTCAACCTCCTAGCTCTTTTCGTTCTTGAGATATTTTGTTCACAGACACACACACAGACCCCACAGACAGACCATGTCGCGAAAACCACTTTTTTGGATTCAGGGGACCTCAAAACGTGAAGATCCATCAAAATCTCGACATCGAATTTTTGACATGAATCCAATACTTTCTCTCTATATATATATTACATATATACATAGGTAAGAGAAAGTAAAAAATCTGGTGTGACTGGCGCACAGCACACAACTTTCTCTTACCTTCGGTAATCGAAAGTTGTGTACTGTGCTTGTCACACCAGATTTTTGTGTCGACATGTATTTAGTTTCCGACAGTATGGTACATTCGCTTTCAAGATGTAAAATTTATAAGTATGGCAAAATGTTTATATTTTGTTACCATGGCAACCATTTCTCCTATCTTTTCTATGGAGAACAAGAGTAAAGTGGTCTTCAGAAGATTTCAATCACAAAATGAGAATATACATTTTAAAGAGCAACTAAAAAATAGTTGATATATGAATTTTAAAAAAATCGTTGGAGCAAATTTTGAGAAAATCGAAAAAAACTGAAAAAGTGCATCAGTAAAGTACTAGTACTTTTTGGTCGATTTTGTTCAAAAGCTTCGTGTCACGTCCCATGGGGGTGCCTAACTTAAATATAAAATTTCAACCTCCTAGCTCTTTTCGTTCTTGAGATATTTTGTTCACAGACACACACACAGACACACAACAGACAGACCATGTCGCGAAAACCACTTTTTTGGATTCAGGGGACCTCAAAACGTGAAGATCCATCAAAATCTCGACATCGAATTTTTGACATGAATCCAATACTTTCTCTCTATATATATATTACATATATACATAGGTAAGAGAAAGTAAAAAAAAGTAGAATTAATATTTGAGGAGCGATTAATTAATTTTTAATGTTCTACAACGTAAAAGCCCTGGAATCGACGAAACAGAAGCCTTTTGATAAAAATACAAAGAAATAAATAATTATTTTCTAACTAGCTCTAGACTTTATTTGGAAATAAAAAGTGCGAAAGGGAATTTATTTTTTGTCAAAAAATTATTTATTCGATTATGGACTTAATTTCATTGGCTTCTGGACCATTCAATTTTTAATTTCTTCCGTCATTGACTCGAAAGGAATAATTTTTTTTTTTTTTTAATTTACCTTTGAGTGTAAGGCGAGACGAATTCTCTTGGCTCTACAAATTCAACAATTCGTAAAGGAAAAGTTCTTTTGCCAGTTAAAAATCTATCTAAAATTCTTGATCGTTGATCAACATTGCGATGTGACGATGAATAATTTAAAAGATTTGTATCTTGAAGTCTATTTGGAAATCTATCGATATCGAAAAGCGGAAGGCCACGTTCACGTTTCTCTCTGGAAAAAGAAAAAATTCACAATTTTAGCATGGGTATCATTTAAACCAGGGGTGGGCAAAATATTCGTATTTTTGTGAGCAGAAAAATGTATTTTTACATTCGTTGGACATAAAATGCAAAAAACTTGTATTAACAAATGACAACTCTATTTATGTATATAAAATTTAAATATGCTCTTTGAAGGCTGAAGATGGCAGGATTGATCCTAGCCGAAACGTCCCAATAAAGAGTGCTTATTACCAAATAGAGGCTCAATCATTTGGCTGCATCCTCTTCCCTATTCAAAATATCAACTAGAGCCACGTTCTACTATTCAATTTCTTAAGTTGCTTTAATATTTGTTTTTATCTCCTGACCAAGTAATTATTCAAGGGATGATGAACAGGCAGCCAACACAAAAAAACAAAATTTTTAATTTTCTCTGACGACGTTTCGAACGCATCCCTCATCATCAGGACCTACGGCCAACAAACATTATTTATTCATATATTAAAAAGATTTACAAAGACATAATTTACAGACAGAAAAGTCATAAGCTTGTCATATACAGATACATAAATAAATACTGATGATACATCAAAACAATATGAATATCTATAAAAAAATATAACAACAACTGTAGACAACAAATTTTTTCTTGTGGAATCCTTTGTTGTCTACAGGTGTTGTTATATTTTTTTTTATAGATATTCACATGGGGTAGCCAGACTTCTTGTTAGGGGCAACCCCTCGTTAGCAAAAAGGGGGTTTGCAATTAATATATACATAGAGTATTAATTATTTATTTAAATTAAAAAAATTAAATTAATGTAGTGAATTGGGGGTAAAAAAATTTCCAATGAAAATATATATATATATATATATTTTTTTTTTAATTTTTAGACCACCGGGGGGCAACGGCCCCCCCCTCCTCCCCCCGCCGCCCATGGATATTCATATTATTTTGATGTATCATCAGTATTTATTTATGTATCTGTATATGACAAGCTTATGATTTTTCTGTCTGTAAGTAATTATACTCTGATGCAATATTATGTCTATGTAAATCTTTTTAATATATGAATAAATAATGTTTGTTGACCATAGGTCCTGATGATGAGCGCGATGAGCGTTTGAAACGTCGACAGAGAAAATTAAAAATTTTGTTTTTTTGTGTTGACTTGATGATGGCCAAGCGCTCCCTAAATGTCGTAGTTTTCGCTATCTTGGCTCGAGAGTCGCTGATGATGGGGAACCAACGGATGAGATTGCCGGGCGTATAAATGCCAGTTGGCTTAAATGGCGAGAATGCACCGGAATCCTTTGTGACCGACGGATGCCGATTTATTAGAAGTCGGCAATCTACCGGACGGTCGTTGCCCTGTATTCGACGAGACATGGGCCTCCACGAAGAGAAGCGAATCGGCACTGCATGTGATGGAGATGCGGATGGCCAGGTGGTCACTTGGTGTCACCAGACTTGACCGCATCCCAAACGATACCATCAGGAGCAGGTTTGGCATTGCGCCAATTACTGACAAAATGCGCGAATGGCGTCTCCGCTGGTTACATGTCGTACGCCAAGAGAGTAGTGGTGTGGCGAGGACGGCGTACGATATGGGGCTCCTCGGACGACAACGCAGAGGAGCAACTAGGATGACTTGGCTTCACCGGGTCAGGAGAGACATGACCGAGCTTGGCCTGCCGGAGACAACAGCATTGGATAGGGGGAGTGGAGAGGGAGAATAAGGTCCGCCGACCCGCACCGCGGGAATAATAAGGGCAAGGACAGAAGAAGTTTTTTTGTGTTGGCTGCCTGTTCATCATCCCTTGAATACATACACATCAGCCATAGCCAGTTATAATCAGTCCAAGTAATTATTTTGCAGCGCCACTCTTTATTAGGCAGACACATAATATTACAAGCTGACGACAAATTGTTGACCATTTTTTTTTTAAGATTGTTTGCTGATCAAAGGTTGCAGCATGATGCTGGCAAAATCTTTGTATGCTGACCAAATGATTTTTGTTGCTAACTAAATTTATTAACAGCAAACCAAAAATTTACTTCCCTTTTAGCATTGGGTCTCATAAATAAAAAAAAATAAATTAAATCTCTTAAATGAAATATAATAAAAACTGTTATAAAATTAAATTCTCGTTTTTTATTCTTATTATCAAAGAATATATAAATAGGCATTTAAATATATAATAAAATTTTGTAAGTAACTCACTTATTAATGTGAAGGATGAATAAACCAACTAACCATAAAATCGCCACAAAAGAGGCAAAGAGAAAAAAAGACAATTCTACTCACTTTCTTACAACTAATTTGCGATAAAGGCGTAATATATGTGGATATTTTTCGCAATTGCGTATTTTTGATTTCAAATGATTTAATAATTCTAATTCTTCATATTCAGTCATTGGGCGTACGCTGAAACAAAATTTAATTAAATTAAAAAAAAAAAAATTTTTTCTTTTCTAAATAGCTAGCTAGCAATACAAACTTTTTATTATTATTTTTTTGTTGATTTTGTTTTTGTGCCTTTTCTTCTTCAAGCCATGGATAAAGAGGTTTATTTTTATCACGAAGTTTAAATAAAGGGGGCCGAAGTTTTTTTTGTGGTCGTCGCTCTTCGGGTAAATTTTTTAAAGATATTTCTTCAGTTGAAATCTCTTCATCTTCCAATTGCAATATTGTTTCTGGAGTTTCAAAGGCATTCTCATAATCAAAGATCTGGAAAAAGAATCGCAAGAAAATTAATTAATACAAATAAAAAGACTCAAAAGTATAAATTTCGAAATGAGAGTGTGAATAAAGAAATTTTTTTAATATTTCTAACAAATTTAAGAGATTTGGTTCCTGATTCCCAGAATATTTCCGCGTCTATTGGAATATTTTTGTAGCGCCTTATCTATATATATATTTTTTTTTTGCCCATTCACACTCACACAGTCTTTTCGGGAACTCAGGCCATATAACAGCGTTTTCCGAACTGTGAGGCGCGTCTCCCTAGGGGGGCGCGCGGACAGCGAGCAATTTTCCAAACTCAGCCAAAATTATTTCTTTTATTGTGACGTTTAGGCCACTAGTCTAGGACATCTTCAGGGCCGGAAGCGAGAATAAATGAAATTTTAATTTTGAAATTAAAATTTCATTTATTCTCGCCTCCGGGTCTTAAGAAGGTCGAAACGTCCCAATAATTTTGGCTGCATATGACTAGAAATTTTTCTTTTTTGACACCGCTTTAATCATGGGCGTACCCAGGATCAAATCTAAGGGGGGGCATGGTCAGATCATGGTCGTCCAGATTGTGACATAGCTATTTTTTATATAGAGGGGTAAAGCCTTCGAATTAAAGGCCTAAAAACCCTCAAATCCTAACAAAAAAACACATCATTCCCCGTCGCCATCCACCAATTTTGTTTCGTTTCATCACTTTATAAACATTTTTTTTTGCTTCTAGGGGGCAGCTGCCCCCTGCCCCTCGCTGGGTACGCCCATGGCTTTAATATAAATTTATATTTTTTAGCATTAAAAATTTTTGTTTTTGTGTTATTTTAAAAAATGGGGGGGGGGGGGGGGGAAGGCGTCATATGATTAAATATTTTTAAGGGAGGCGTTGTAACATAAAGTTTGGAAACCACTGCCTTATAAGACTTTATACGATACCCGTTATTTGTAAATATATCTATTGGGGGTCCAGGCATTCTTATTTAAGCCATTTGGTATCCAAATGGCTTAAATAAAATCGTCGGACTCCCGAGTTTAATTATTAATAACCTTCTCAATCATTATGAAAAATAAAGGGAACGAAGACCGCTCGGAAAGTCAGAATAAAAAAGTGATTATCTTTTATTTGTTGGACCAAACGCAGGGAAGCTGGATATCCTGAGTACCATGGGCCGTTTGATATAAAATATACAAATTTATTAAATATATCTATGACCAGTCAAGTTTGAATTGAATATTAATTCAAATATCAAAAATTTTATTTCATCCTGCAGCCATAACGCCACAATTTAAAAGAAAAAAGAAATAATTACATCTTTAGTTTCGGAAAGTTGCAAAAGATCATGCAAATCGCCAATCCCGCCGCCAATATCAACTTCAATATCCGAAGCCACTGCACTTGAAAGATAATCCTCTTCCTCTTCATCCATGCCATCATCGTCAACGTCATCAATATCGTCCTCGTCATCCTCCTCCTCCTCCTCCTCATCGCTATCCTCATCGTCTTCTTCATCGTGAAACGTTCCTGATGGGCCCATCGATGAACTTGTTGAATATTCCTCCTCTTCCTCTTCCTCCTCTTCTTCTTCGTCGGCAAACAAATAACCAGAGAGGGTCTCACTTGGCTCAACATAAGCACTTGAGTACATATCAAAATCTTTCTTTCTTGTCATTGATGGTGACGCTCGGGGTGTTGATATACTATTTGTACTATTTGACGTCGAGGATGCCGTTGATGAGGACGACTCTTTTTCATTTGCCACGCGTTTACGACGACCAGAATCTAGAAATAAAACAGCAACAAGTCATGTTTTCCGCTATTGGAAGCTGCTCTGAGTTCTCTATCCTTATTAATGTTCTAACCATCTCTTTATCTTCTTAAGGGGGTGTCTTAAAGTACTTTTAAAAAAACTAGACTATTATTTTCAATGAGGTTTTTTTTTAATGAATTATATTCCTAAGGGATTATTGGGACAGAGAGGCTGTTGAATGAATACATAAAATAATAAAGGCATTAGCGTATAAAGAAAAGAATAGCAGCTATGAATATTTCGTTTATTAAGGCCTCTATGCTGACGTTTCGGACTAGGCCAAGACCATCTTCAGAGCATGCAGGCTCTCAATATAGGCATACAATCAAATATTTAATCATATATGTAGTGAACATAAAAATTTTTTCAAGTTATATATAATTAATAATACAGTGTTAATAAGTTGAATGATTGAATAATAATCAAGAATATAATATATAATATTATATTATTCTCGATTATTATTCAATCATTCAACTTATGTAACACTGTATTATTATTATATATAACTTGAAAATTTTTTATGTTCACTACATATATGATTGAATATTTAATTATAAGCCTATATTGACAGCCTGTATGCTCTGAAGATGGTCTTGGCCAAGACCGAAACGTCAGCATAGGGGGGGGGGGGCCCCCCCCCCCCGCAACGAAATACTCATAGCTGCTATTCTTTTCTTTATACGCTAACGACTATCCAGCTATCTTGTAACATCCTAAAGGAATGTTTCCATGCGGTTTGTCGCTAAGCGTTTCAACTGAGGCAACAACTCTACATAGATGATAAGCAACATGCCTCCCTAGATTAGATATGTTGCCTCAGTTGAACCTTTAAGGGGCAACAGAAGTCTTATCCCCTTGGCATGTGATGTGACTCCTTCATACACCTATACCTATACCTAAGTTTAATTATATTTACTTTTAAGTAAAATTTCAAACGGAGTTTGATTGGGCATTTTCAGCCTCCACCATCCAGTCTCGTGAAGTTCTTCAGTTCCAGATTGAAAATAAATTCCATTAAAATGTGATAGAGTCCCTGAAACTGTTCCAGTCCAATTTTTCTTTCTTCGACTAAAAAAAAAACAAATTAATTTTAAAATTCATCTTTTTATTTATTATTAGAGTTGTGTGAAAATTTTATTTAGTTCTCAAGTGCAGAGATTAGTTAAGAAATTTTTTGTCAGAATGTTTATACTATATATATACGAGGGTTGATTAAAAAATAAGGTTCCCAAAGCGTTTCAGCCGCACGGGAAAAAATAGCAACTTACATAAATTGATTACCAAATAATAAATTCCAATTTTTTCCAACAAAAGTACATATATTAATCTTCCAATGGAAATATCCTTTAAAACTGAGACCTGGAAATCTTATTTGTAAATTGTAGAGAACTAAAACTATACAGGTGATCCTAAAAAATGAAATAATAAATGAAGAGTCGGTGAAATGAAATTACATGTAATACATACCATGGTAGATTTTCTCTTGAATAACATTCAATTCCTGATGGGGCACAGTCTAAGCAAATAAAATCAAAAAATACATCCCCTTCTAAACCCCCTGGGTGTTGATTTATAACACACGATGGATGCACTATTCGAGCACATTTCTTACAAGAGAAATATTGTTTTTCTTTGTCAAAAGTCCCACAATAACACGTGAGTTGCTCATCTCTTGTATTTATATTATTCATATTTATTTACATTTGTTTTGCTTGTGACTGGCTTATCTTTATTTTTCTGAATTTGTTCACTCTTCCCTGTTTTCACTATCCTCGTGCTTTTTTTGACATTCAGCTGTCGTTCTTTTCATTGACAATCGTTCTTCGTTCTTCGTTCTTTAGTTCGTCGATAAAGTATCGATTGCTTTGACCATCTATCTCAATTATGGTCAATTTTAGAAATTAAATTTAAATTCCTTACCATTTAAAAAAGAGTAATAGAAACAAATCAATTATTATTTGAATATTTGTGAATAGAAGTTAAGGGAATTAAAAGAAAATTTCAAATTTGGCACCTATGAGAGAGAATTTGACATTTCACAAATTGTTTTCAAATATATTTTATTTATTGATTTAATTTAATTTTTTGAATAGAATAAATTATATTTAATTATTTTTATATAAATTATAATAATTTTTTTTCGAAAGAAGTAATAAAATCGAGAAGCTCGATTGCTTTACTTTGACTCCTTGAAATCGCAAGCGAATGGCGCGTCTCTTTATCTCTTCCATGACTTTGGCTAAAATATTTCTCACATGTCATCTCATCACATCAACTTATTTATAATTCATCTTAATTATTTCCATTTTTAAGGTCAGTAATACATTTAAATATTTATTTAATTGGTTCAGGATTATTATTTTCAATAAATTAAATAATTAAAAATATTCTAAACTCGTGATTTAAATATAATAACCTTTCTTTGCCTGTCTGTCAAATTTTATTTTTATTTTTAATATTTCATTTCTTTTATTCTTTTAATTATTTAATATTTATTTTTAATTTAATATCTGCATTATATAAACTAAATAGATTATTCGTTTTATTAATATTAACTCATTCACTATTTCTTTCACTTTGACAAATAATTTTTTTCTTTTTCCTTTATTTTTAATTAGTTTAAATAATTATGTGTTTTGTTTAAAAATATTTTTCAATTATTCCTAGTTTTTAAAATTATTATTTACTGGATTTTTTAAAATTCTTACTCCTATGTAGATTGAACTTTTAAGCAAGTGTCAAATAATTGAGGGTGAATAGGGAGGAAATTTAATCTCGCCTTTTCTATCAAGATTAAATCACATGTTTAGTATATAAATAATTTTTAAAGTTTGATGCAAACAGAATCTTTACCTACCTTCTATGTTTTAAAATATATTTTAGTCATCTTCATCTTAAATCTTTTTGTAATTATTTAAGTAAAACTTTATTAAATGAATTAATCCTAATTATTTTTCATTTTAGATGTGATTTGGACCAAAAGACTTCTCTTCAAAGCATGTTTTTGGAACTCAGGAGGAATACAATATCCAGCATCATATATATATCATGGAATTTTATTTGTTTTATTCATCTTATTAGAAATGATTAGAGAAATTAGTGATAGTATATAAAAAAAAGGAGAGAAAATAATTCAGCACTTTTAAGCCAGAATGTTTCAAAGAAAATGCAATTTCATTAAACAAGGTAAGACTTAATTAACAAATATATAAAAAAAAAATGAAAACGAGACGAATTTTTATTTAATTTTAAATTAACTCTGGGCGTCAGGGACTAATCTTTTAAGAAAAACATTTCTAAATCAATTCAAATAAAGAATTTAACAAAGTTCAAGGGGTTTTTCTTGATTGACAGTTCTTAAACTATCAAAAATCAAACGGAATTTATTTATTTTTTTAGGGTAACTTTGGTTTTATGGAAATCTTTAAATTTGAATTCTCTTTTGAGAGCAACAAAAAATAGGATTCATTTTTTTATTTCTATATCAGAATTCCTTCTTGTCGTTGATCCAAGTTAACTCAACGTCATCTCACTTTGCCATTTGGGGAGTTTATTTATTTTGATCACTCTAATTTTTCAATTATTATATCTTTATAGCAAGGTGGTCCATGAGTCAAGGAATAATAAAATTTGGGTTCTATTTTTATTTATCTCTTTATTTAAAAAACAAATTTTTTTTATTTCTTGACTTTTGAAATGTAAAATAACTTTATCTAATTTTAGGAAAAATTAAATTTTTAATCTTAATTTTCTTAAATTTCCTATACTACAGTATACTAATTATTAATATTTTATATAAATATATAATTCTAATATAATTTATTATGAGAAAGGTGGAAATTAAATTAAAATGTATCAGATATTTTAAATCTTTTAAGGGAAAATTTTTTATTAAATTATTTAATTAATTAATTTTTTATTTTAGATGTGATTCGGATCAAGAGACATTCCTTTCAACTGAAATGTGTGGAGCTCGGAGAAAACACTATCTCTCATCATCATATATATATATCTGATGGACGATAAGGAGAATAAAAACCAGCAACGTTTTCTCTCTCAGGACCCAATTTATTTGCAAATATTTCTGCTCCTATACAGGAGCCATCCTCAGTGCATATATGAATTTTATGAGAGAGATTGTCAATTTGGTAAAAATATATTTGAGAAAACATTTGAGCGCATGACGTGCCTGGACGTTCTATGCCAGTATATCTAGATATACTCAGAGCTCATGCGCTCAAATGTTTTCTCAAATATATTTTACCAATTGACAATCTCTCTCATAAAATTCATATGACTGAGGATGGCCCCTGTATAGGAGCCGAAATATTTGCAAATAAATTGGAGTCCTGAGAGAGAAAACGTTGCTGGTTTTTGTTCTCCTTATCGTCCCTCAACTACGATCCCAGCTAAGAACAACTACTGTATATATATATATATATATATATCAAGAAATTTTCAGAGAGAGAAAAATCTTGAGCTGTTTTAAGCCAGAATGTTTCAAAGAAAACGCAGCGAGATGAAATATAATGAAACAAGGTACACTTTAATAATCTAATACAATAATTTTAAAAAAAAATATTTTTTTTAATTAATATTGTAGTGAAATAAAAAAAAAGTAAAATTATACTACAACTAATCATTTTCTTCTTTTTTTTATATAATGAAATGAAATGTATACAAAAAAAAAGAAAGAGTGAAAGTTTACATTAATATCCAAACACAATATAATTTTATATAAGAAAATTATTTTTTTTTAAAGATAACGAACCATTAATTTTTTTCTTGATATAAGTATTTATCTGCCGCCTCAGATTAAATAACCATTCTTATTAAATATGTAAAAACATCAAAGCACAATATAATTTGTGTTCGGATCGCTGGGAATTTTTTCTGTACTATGTATATAGCTAGAACGAAGCAAGGTCGGACCATTTTCATCGAATAAACCGCTCTCATACATTTCTATTAACTTTTATGTATTATTTACGCCAGCCTCGATTTACCTATAGTTCTTAGGGATTTATAAAAACCTGTGCGGTCCTAACTTGTATGGTTCTAGCTTTCATTCTATTTCTACCAGCGAAGAACCAGTCAAGTCCGGCGATTAATCTTTAAATTTTTTGAATTTGAGGATATTCAAGATTATATAACTAAATTAATTTTGGAGTTTACTTGTGTTAAGATATACTCAGATGAAATGAATGAAAATTAATAAAAAAATATTTTATTTTTTTCAGGAAATTTAACCATGACGACTGGTTGGTCCGAGACGTGTTCTAAGAAAAAACCTGCG